>JAKVIS010003507.1:0-16943 GCA_033119425.1 Bufotes viridis
AAAAGAAAGATGGGGGCCTGCGTCCTCCTGCCTGGATTTCGGGAATTAAACCGGATAACTGTCGAATCCCTATCCTCTTCTCTCATTCCCGACTCTTTAATCAGGTTGCTGGTGCTAAATGGTTCTCCAAAATGGATCTCAGAGGAGCCTATAACCTGGTTCGCATCAAGAGGGGATGAGTGGAAGACGGCTGTCTACTACTCGGAAGGGCATTATGAAAATCTGGTCGGCTGCCATTTGGTCTTACTAATGTGCCTGCGGTGTTCCAACATTTTGTCAACGATATTTTTAGTCACCTTATCGGGAGATTTGTTGTGATATATCTTGATGACATCCTGGTCTATTCTCCGGATCTGGATACACATAAGATCCATGTGAGACAAGTGCTGCAGATATTAAGGGCCAACAAATTGTTTGCTAAATTAGAGAAATGTGTGTTCGCCGTAAAGAACTGCCATTTCTGGGGTATGTGTTGTCAAATTCAGGTTTCATGGATCCAGAGAAAGTCCGGGCAATTATGGACTGGGATCTGCCTGAGAACCTGAAGGCATTGCAATGCTTCCTGGGGTTTGCCAATTTTATAGAAAGTTTATAAAGAACACTATTCCTTGGTGGTCAAACCACTGACGGACAGTGGTCCGATTTTCCAAATGGTCACATGCAGCCAAAACTGCCTTACATCTCTGAAGGAACGATTCACCTCGGCTCCTATTCTCGTACAGCCAGATGTCCGCTGCCTTTATTGTAGAGGTTGACGCATCAGAGGTGGGGGTGGGAGCGGTACTATCTCAGGGCCCGTCCCTGGTGAATGAAGCGTCCGTGTGGCTCTCTTTCGAAGAAATTGTCTACTGCAGAAAGGAACTATGACATTGGCAACAGGGAACTTTTGGCTATTAAGTTGGCCTTAGAGAGTGGGGTCATTTTTGGAGGGCGGTTCATCCCGTCACAGTGATTACTGATCACAAAAACTTAGTATATCTGAGTCTGCTAAACGTCTCACCCCTAGACAGGCTCGGTGGTCGTTATTTTTTACTAGGTTTAAGTTTTGTAATAACCTATCGCCCGGGGGCAAAAATACTAAGGCAGATGCATTGTCTCAAGTTTTCCTGGAGGGTGATGATGATGTTCCAGAGCCTATTTTGCAAAAGGGGTGGTGGTCTCTGCATTACACTCAGGTTTAGGAGGGGAGGGGTTGTTGGAAGCTCAGGGGGGACGCCCCGGCCTCCTGCCCCTCGGATAAACTGTTTGTGCCAGAAAATTTATGCCTGAGATACTAAAGGAACACCCTAACTCCGCACTGGCAGACACCCAGGTAGT
Source organism: Bufotes viridis (assembly GCA_033119425.1). Taxonomy (NCBI): domain Eukaryota; kingdom Metazoa; phylum Chordata; class Amphibia; order Anura; family Bufonidae; genus Bufotes; species Bufotes viridis. The sequence goes on from JAKVIS010003507.1 coordinate 1,318, forward strand.
AAGGCAACCTCTGAATTAGTGTCTCGTCGGTTCTGGTGGCCTAAGTGGCGCCAGGAGGTGTTAATTTTGTGTCTGCATGTCCTACCTGTGCTCGTTTCTAAGGTGGATCATACTCGTCCGCATAGGCGTCTTACCTCGGCCATCCCCAACAGGCCCTGGACGCACCTATCAATGGATTTCATTACTGATCTACCAGTATCAGCAGGAAGACTGTTATTCTTGTTGTTGTTGACAGGTTCAGTAAAATGGTGCACTTTATTGCTCTGACCGCATTGCTAATGCTAACACACTGGCTCAGGTTTTATTGACCACATCGTGAAGCTTCACGGGGTCCCTTCGATGTGTTTCGGATCGTGGTACCCAATTTGTTTCTAAATTTTGAAAGCTTTTTGTTCTCGTTTAGGGGGTTCATCTGTCGTTTTCTTCATCTTTCCATCCACAGTTCAACGGTCAGCGACTGAGCTGTACCAATCAAAACCTAGAACATATTTGAGATGCTTTGTTTCTAAAATCAGGAGGAATGGTCATCTTATTTACCGTTAGCCGAGTTTGCCATTAATAATCGTCGTCAAGAATAAGTCACCATTTTTGGTGCGAATGGTTTTCATCTCAGTTTTGTGACGTTTAGTGAGGGGGTCGTCTGGGATTCCCGAGGAGGAACGATTTGCGTCTTCACTTTTCATCAGTGTGGCAGAGTGTGCAAGAAAGTTTGAAGAGAATTGGTGGACGATACAAGCGTGTGGCTGATAAGAGGCTCTGAAGGTCCGGACCTTGGGGTGAATGACTTGGTGTGGTTGTCTACCAGAAATATCAAGTTGAAGGTTCCCTCATGGAAAGTAGGTCCGAGATTTATTAGTCGTATAGGGTGAGTCAGATCATTGACGACGGTGGCTTTTCGTCTGGAGCTACCCAGACTCTAGGATCCATAATGTCTTCTACAGATCTCTGCTTAAGAGATATGTAGAACCTCTGAACCATTGCCACTACGCCTCCACCAGTGGTTGTTGATGGCAGTCTTGAGTTTCAGGTAGAAAGATTGTTCACGATATGTGCCGCTCTCTTCAGTACCTGTGCACTGGAAGGTTATGGTTCCGAAGAGAGAACAAGTGTAGCATCAGAGATTAGGCGGACAGACTCATTCGGGCTTTCATAGGTCCACCCGGAGAGGCCTGGTCTGAGGTCGGTGGCCCTCATAGAAAGGGGGTACTGTCACGACTGTGACTGATCCAGATAGGTCTGGGAAGAGAAGGTCGCAGCGACTTGCTACTCGCGATAGCTTGTGAGTTTGCTTCATGGTTCAGGGTATGTCATCCGGGTTTTGCCTTGTGAACCTTTTGTCCTGACTGGGAGTTTGTAGGCATTCTTCTCAGGTGAGTGCTGTCTGCCACTCCCAGCTACTATATTAGTTTCAGTTTCACTTGCAGTCATTGCCAGATATAGTCCTTACTTCCAGTGCTATTCTGACCTTTGAAGGAGATCGTTTGGTGGTATTACTGTGGAGCTCTTGTCTGGTGTGGACTGTCGTTTTGGGATCATCTTCTCTGCTCATGACTGGATAAGTCTATCTCTGCTGGAGATTGTTTGTTTGTTTGTTACTGTCTCGCTGCACGGGTTCACACCCCGTCCTAGGGTATCAGGAGCGGACAGGTGCCAGCGTAGGGTTTGTCAGGGTGGCCGTTCTATTTCCCATCCGTAGGTAAGGGTCCCCCTTCCCTCCATCTGGTGCGACACGACTACTGCTGGGATAGCGGTCGTGACATCACCCTTCTGACCCCCGCTACAAAGAGAACTTCTCATCTCTGATTCCTGTGGCTGAGAGTACGAGTAAAACCGTGCAATACCAGTAGGTAATTTTGACAGGTTGCTCCAAAATTTTCCATCTGACAATGCGGCCGCCAGAGTCCATACTTCCTTAGGCAACAGGAGGAAGGAGACAAGGGAACGACAGTAGTTCCAACAGAGGCAGGGCAACACTTTCCAAGGCATGGGAGTAATTTCATGACACCCCGCCAGCAACCTCACGCGGCCTAGTGCTACAAGGAGGGAAAAGTTTTGGAAGATGGTGAAGAAGTACATTGCAGACCCTGTCAGGGTCAGAAATGATCTCTCAGTGCCTTACAACTACTGGGTGACAGAATATATATGCCCTCACTACAATCTTTTGTAGGGTTTGCCCTAGGCTTCAGGCCCTCGCCTCCAATGCTTTATAAGGTCTGCTCACCTGTAGCTCATCACTGCAATATTTTATGGGGTTCACTAGGCTTCAGGCCCTCACCTCCAATGCTTTATACCGTCTGCTCACCTTTGTATGGATACTGGTGGTCGGTGGCAAAGATCAACCGGTATATGGCAGAGTTGGCCTTTGGTTTTAAGTTGCAGAAGAGGCGGACATTACCAAATCCATTTTGGTCACCAGGGCTTTGAAAGGTTGGGGCGGTTGGAGTCGCGTGGTGGACGGTGGGGGGGCATTCCTGGGGCATTCCTATGTGTTTTGGGGAACCGCCCAGGCAGCAGTTCGGCCGGACGGCGAGCAAATTGGTTTACCAAGGTCAGAGGCGGTGGTAAGGTGGATGAGGCGTAGGGGGCATGGTGTGGGTGGGGTGTTGCCGGAGATACACCGATTTGTTAGGTTGGATAGGGTGCCGGATATCTTGGTGCTGCATGTGGGCGGTAATGACTTGACAGCACGGCCGCTGCGGGAGATCTGGGTGATATGACCAGTTTGATCTGCTGAGGCTATGAGCCTTGTTTCAGTTGATAACAGTGTGGTCGGACATTGTTCGAGATGGGTCTGGAGAGGGGCCAGTTCAGTTGAGAGTGAATAGAGCAGGGTAAGAAGTTTAACCTGAGCGATGGAGTCGGTCTATGACTAAGAATCGGGCAGCGGCGGCCGTGCTGTCAAGTCATTACCGCCCACATGCAGCACCAAGATATCCGGCACCCTATCCAACCTAACAAATCGGTGTATCTCCGGCAGCACCCCACCCACACCATGCCCCTACGCCCTATCCACCTTACCACCGCCTCTGACCTTGGTAAACCAATTTGCTCGCCGTCCGGCCGAACTGCTGCCTGGGCGGTTCCCCAAAACATAAGGAATGCCCAGGAATGCCCCCTACCGTCCACACGCGACTCCAACCGCCTCCAACCTTTCAAAGCCCTGGTGACCAAAATGGATTTGGTAATGTCCGCCCTCTTCTGCAACTTAAAACCAAAGGCCAACTCTGCCATATACCGGTTGATCTTTGCCACCGACCACCAGTCATCCATACAAAGGTGAGCAGACGGTATAAAGCATTGGAGGTGAGGGCCTGAAGCCTAGTGAACCCCATAAAATATTGCAGTGATGGGCTACAGGTGAGCAGACCTTATAAAGCATTGGAGCGAGGGCCTGAAGCCTAGCAAACCCTACAAAAGATTGTAGTGAGGGCATATATATTCTGTCACCCAGTAGTTGTAAGGCACTGAGAGATCATTTTGGACTCTGACAGGGTCTGCAATGTATTCATTCACCATCTTCCAAAACTTTTCCCTCCTTGTAGCACTAGGCCGCGTGAGGTTGCTGGCGGGGTGTCATGAAATTACCCCATGCCTTGGAAAGTGTTGCCCTGCCTCTGTTGGAACTACTGTGTGTTCCCCTTGTCTCCCTTCCTCTGTTGCCTAAGGAAGTATGGACTCTGGCGGCCGCATTGTCAGATGGAAAATTTTGGAGCAATCTGTCAAAAATTACCTACTGGTATTGCACGGTTTTACTCGTACTCTCAGCCACAGGAATCAGAGATGAGAAGTTCTCTTTGTAGCGGGGTCAGAAGGGTGATGTCACGACCGCTATCCCAGCAGTAGTCGTGTCGCACCAGATGGAGGGAAGGGGACCCTTACCTACGGATGGGAAATAGAGCGGCCACCCTGACAAACCCTACGCTGGCACCTGTCTGCCCTGATACCCTAGGCGGGGTGTGAACCCGTGCAGCGAGACAGTAACAAACAAACAAACAATCTCCAGCAGAGATAGACTTATCCAGTCATGAGCAGAGAAGATGATCCCAAAACGACAGTCCACACCAGACAAGAGCTCCACAGCAATACCGTCAAGCGATCTCCTTCAAAGGTCAGAATAGCACTGGAAGTAAGGACTATATCTGGCAATGACTGCAAGTGAAACTGAAACTAATATAGTAGCTGGGAGTGGCAGACAGCACTCACCTGAGAAGAATGCCTACAAACTCCCAGTCAGGACAAAAAGGTTCACAAGGCAAAACCCGGATGACATACCCTGAACCATGAAGCAAACTCACAAGCTATCGCGGTAGCAGAGTCGCTGCGACCTTCTCTTTCCAGACCTATCTGGATCAGTCACAGTCGTGACAGTACCCCCTTTCTATGAGGGCCACCGGACCCTCAAGACCAGGCCTCTCCGGGTGGGACCTATGAAAAGCCCGAATGAGTCTGTCCGCCTTAATCTCTGATGCTGGCACCCACATTCTCTCTTGAACCATAACCTTTCCAGTGCACCAGGTACTGAAGAGAGCGCGAACATATCGTGAATCAACAATCTTTTCTACCTGAAACTCAAGACTGCCATCAACAACCACTGGTGGAGGCGGTAGTGGCAATGGTTCAGGAGGTTCTACATATCTCTTAAGCAGAGATCTGTGGAAGACATTATGGATCCTTAGAGTCTGAGGTAGCTCCAGACGAAAAGCCACCGGGTTAATGATCTTAATTACCCTATAAGGACCAATAAATCTCGGACCTAATTTCCATGAGGGAACCTTCAACTTGATATTTCTGGTAGACAACCACACCAAGTCATTCACCCCAAGGTCCGGACCTTCAGAGCGCTTCTTATCAGCCACACGTTTGTATCTGCCACCAATTCTCTTCAAACTTTCTTGCACACTCTGCCACACTGATGAAAGTGAAGGCGCAAATCGTTCCTCCTCGGGAATCCCAGACGACCCCCTCACTAAACGTACAAAACTGAGGATGAAAACCATTCGCACCAAAAATGGTGACTTATTCTTGGCGACGATTATTAATGGCAAACTCAGCTAGCGGTAAATAAGATGACCATTCCTCCTGATTTTCGGAAACAAAGCATCTCAAATATGTCTCTAGGTTTTGATTGGTACGTTCAGTCTGACCGTTGAACTGTGGATGGAAAGATGAAGAAAGCGACAGATGAACCCCTAAGCGAGAACAAAAGCTTTCCAAAATTTAGAAACAAATTGGGTACCACGATCCGAAACAATATCGGAAGGGACCCGTGAAGCTTCACGATGTGGTCAATAAAACCTGAGCCAGTGTGTTAGCATTAGGCAATGCGGTCAGAGCAATAAAGTGCACCATTTTACTGAACCTGTCAACAACAACAAGAATAACAGTCTTCCCTGCTGATACTGGTAGATCAGTAATGAAATCCATTGATAGGTGCGTCCAAGGCCTGTTGGGGATGGCCGGAGGTAAAGACGCCCTGCCGGACGAGTATGATCCACCTTAGAGCGAGCACAGGTAGGACATGCAGACACAAAATTCAACACCTCCTGGCGCCACTTAGGCCACCAGAACCGACGAGACACTAATTCAGAGGTTGCCTTACTACCTGGGTGTCCTGCCAGTGCGGAGTTATGGTGTTCCTTTAGTATCTCAGGCATAAATTTTCTGGCACAAACAGTTTATCCGAGGGGCAGGAGGCCGGGCGTCCCCTGAGCTTCCAACAACCTCTCCTCTAAACCTGAGTGTAATGCAGAGACCACCACCCCCTTTTGCAAAATAGGCTCTGGAACATCATCATCACCCCCTCCAGGAAAACTTGAGACAATGCATCTGCCTTAGTATTTTTGCCCCGGGCGATAGGTTATTACAAAATTAAACCTAGTAAAAATAACGACCACCGAGCCTGTCTAGGGGTGAGGCGTTTAGCAGACTCAGATATACTAAGTTTTTGTGATCAGTAATCACTGTGGCCGGGATGAACCGCCCCCTCAAAAAATGACCCCACTCCTCTAAGGCCAACAATAGCCAAAAGTTCCCTGTTGCCAATGTCATAGTTCCTTTCTGCAGTAGACAATTTCTTCGAAAAGAAAGCACACGGGCGCCATTCACCAGGGACGGGCCCTGAGATAGTACCGCTCCCACCCCCACCTCTGATCGTCAGCCTCTACAATAAAAGGAAGCGAGACATCTGGCTGTACGAGAATAGGAGCCGAGGTGAATCGTTCCTTCAGAGATGTAAAGGCAGTTTTGGCTGCATGTGACCATTTGGAAAAATCGGACCACTGTCCGTCAGTGGTTTGACCACCAAGGAATAGTTCTTTATAAACTTTCTATAAAAATTGGCAAACCCCAGGAAGCATTGCAATGCCTTCAGGTTCTCAGGCAGATCCCAGTCCATAATTGCCCGGACTTTCTCTGGATCCATGCGGAAACCTGAATCTGACAACACATACCCCAGAAATGGCAGTTCTTTTACGGCGAACACACATTTCTCTAATTTAGCAAACAATTTGTTGGCCCTTAATATCTGCAGCACTTGTCTCACATGGATCTTATGTGTATCCAGATCCGGAGAATAGACCAGGATGTCATCAAGATATATCACAACAAATCTCCCGATAAGGTGACTAAAAATATCGTTGACAAAATGTTGGAACACCGCAGGCACATTAGTAAGACCAAATGGCATGACCAGATTTTCATAATGCCCTTCCGGAGTATTAAAGCCGTCTTCCACTCATCCCCCTCTTTGATGCGAACCAGGTTATAGGCTCCTCTGAGATCCATTTTGGAGAACCATTTAGCACCAGCAACCTGATTAAAGAGGTCGGGAATGAGAGGAAGAGGATAGGGATCTCGGACAGTTATCCGGTTTAATTCCCGGAAATCCAGGCAGGACGCAGGCCCCCATCTTTCTTTTTAACGAAAAGAACCCTGCAGCCACGGGTGAAGAAGAGGGTCTGATGTGTCCATTAGCCAAACTCTCCGAAATATAATCTTTCATAGCCTTCCTCTCCGGGCCGGAAAGATTGTATAACCGGAGTTTTAGGTAGTTTTGCCCCAGGTAATAGATTAATTGGGCAATCATATGGACGATGAGGTGGTAACCCCTGACAACCCTTCTCAGAGAACACATCCATAAAATCTGACAGAAAGGAAGGTAGAGATGTTACAGAGAGTGTTGAGCACCTACTACTCAAGCAGTTGTCCTTACAATGTTCACTCCACTCCACAATCTCCCGGCCTGCCAATCCACCACGGGATTGTGAGTCACCAGCCAGGGAAGCCCCAATACCATAGGAGCCGGAAGACCGTCCAGGACATAACAAGAGATATGCTCTTTATGGAGGTCCCTACCTGCAGATGGATATTATGGACGATCTAAGTTAACTCTCTCTGAGTAAGAGGGAGGAGTCGATGGCAAAAACAGGAATAGTTCTGCGTACCGGTTCCGGAGTAAAACCCAGAGCCTGAGCAAACCGTGAATCCACCAAGTTGACCCCCGCCCACTGTCCAAAAGACGGAACAGATCTCAGTCTTATTGCCCGCCACAACGGTAGCGGACAACAAAAACTGAGACATGCGTATGGAGGAAGCGAATACGTCCAGACTGTTATCCTCCGCACAGTCTGGGGACTCTAGTTTTCCGGCTGGCTCCTTTGTTTGTGATCTCTTGGGTTCTGAGGGACATACCTTTACAAAATGACCCCTCCCCACAACGAAAACAAACCTCTGACCTATGGCAGACCTTAGGAGGATTCATCCGTCTAGTGGCGCCCTATTTGCATTGGTTCGACTGGATCACAACAAACCGATCCCTGCCCTATAGAGGCCTCTGTAGAATTTAATAGTCTCTCCTGAGTCGTCTGTCGATTCTTATGGACAGAGACATAGCAGCCTCAAGAGACCCAGGGACCTCGTATACAGCCAGCGCGTCTTTTAATTTTCAGACAACCCCTGGCAGAACTGACTCCTAAGGGCCGAGTCGTTCCATAATGTATCCTTAGCCCACCTACGGAATTCAGAACAATATAGTTCAGCTGACCGGTTCTACTGCCGAAGTCTACGTAGCTTAGACTCAGCCAGTGAGACCCTGTCCGGGTCATCATACACGAGACCCAAGGCTTCAAAAAACTCCTCCACTGATCGTAAGGCCGGAGAGTCAGATGGTAAAGAGAAGCCCAAGCCTGCGGATCTCCTTGCAGGAGAGAAATTACAATGCCCACCCGTTTTCCTCACCGCCGGAGGATCTGAGGCGTAACCTGAAGAACAATTTACAAGTTTCTCTGAAGGTTACAAATTGGTCTCTCCCTCCTGAGAACCTATCAGGAAAAGCCACTTTTGGCTCAGGAGTACCTTGGTTTCCCGTAGCAATGGTGGAACCCAAGGATTGCTGTAATTGTTTCGCCAAAACCATAACCGGATCCATAGTGGAACAGAAGAATACAAAGCAAAACAGCAGGCAAAAAAAAAGGAAATGTCACTTTTTTTTTTTTTTTTTTTTTAAAAGGCCAGATATACTGTCACGACCGCTATCCCAGCAGTAGTCGTAGTCGCACCAGACGGAGGGAAGGGGACCCTTATCTACGGATGGGAAATAGAACGGCCACCCCTGACAAACCCTACGCTGGCACCTGTCTGCCCTGATACCCTAGACGGGGTGTGAACCCGTGCGGCGAGCAGGATGCCTAAACCCTGAGTCACTCTAAGAAGACTAGACTGGGGAAAGGCAGATGGGAGCACTAGTCACCATCACTCATGTCTAGGAGAACAACAGGGGAAGACAGTAACAAACAAACAAACAATCTCCAGCAGAGATAGACTTATCCAGTCATGAGCAGAGAAGATGATCCCAACAACGACAGTCCACGCCAGACAAGAGCTCCACAGCAATACCGTCAAACGATCTCCTTCAAAGGTCAGAATAGCACTGGAAGTAAGGACTATATCTGGCAATGACTGCAAGTGAAACTGAAACTAATATAGTAGCTGGGAGTGGCAGACAGCACTCACCTGAGAAGAATGCCTACAAACTCCCAGTCAGGACAAAAAGGTTCACAAGGCAAAACCCGGATGACATACCCTGGACCATGAAGCAAACTCACAAGCTTATCGCGAGTAGCAAGTCGCTGCGACCTTCTCTTCCCAGACCTATCTGGATCAGTCACAGTCGTGACAGGTGAACACCCAGTAATCTGTGTTACCTAAACTACGTATAACGCGAGGGTCGCGGGAAAGGCAGCCTAACATGAAGTCAGCCATGTGTGCCAGAGTACCAATGGGCAAGACGTCAATGTCAACTTCAGGATGACTCTCCATGACCTCCTCCTCCTCTTCTGCCCATCCATGCTGAACAGATGGAATTAAAGTTCCATGGGTACTAGCCTCTGTAGCAGAGGCAAGTGTCTCCAGCTCCTCCTCCTCTTCATGGCTCAATTCGCACTGAGAAGACGAACTGGGGAGATCTGGCTATCACCCTGTGTCATCTCCTCCCCATTACCATGTCTGCCACATTCAAAGCATCCTCCTTAATTGTGAGCAGCGATTATTTGAGTAGACACAGCAGTGGGATGGTTACGCTGATAATAGGTATAGGGTAAAAAATACTCATAAACCTCTCAAATGTATGTATACTAATGCCAGAAGCTTGACTAAAAAGACTGGTGAACTGGAATTAGTGATATATGAGGAGGACTATGACATTGTGGGGATAACGGAGACATGGCTGGATGATAGCTATGACTGGGCAGTTAATGTACAGGGGTTACAGTCTGTTTAGAAAGGATCATCAAAACCGGGAGAGGTGGAGGGGTCTGCCTCTATGTGAAGTCCTGTCTAAAGCCCACAATTCAAGAATACATCTGTGAGGGACATGAATATGTGGAGTCACTGTGAGTAGAAATACATGGAGTAAAAACAATAATAAATTACTAATAGGAGTTTATTATAAACCACCTAATATACCAGAGTCCATATAAAATCTATTACTAAATGAGATAGACAAGGTGGCAAATCATAATGAAGTTGTTATTATGGGGACTTCAACTACCCAGATATAGACTGGGAAACTGAAAGCTGTACATCCCATAAAGGAAACAGGTTCTTGGCAATAACCAAAGACAATTACCTTTCCCAACTGGTTCAGGACCCCACTAGAGGGACGGCCATACTGGATTTAGTATTAACCAATAGACCTGACAGAACAACAGATGCGCAGGTTGGGGGACACCTAAGAAATAGTGACCGAATAGTAATAACCTTCCAATTATCCTTCAAACAAGAGTTTCTAAAGGGAAGAACAAAAATACCAAACTTCAAAAAAGCACAATTTATACAAAAAGAAAGCATATAAATCACTAAAACAGGAGGAGCCACGAAGCACTGATAAACTATAAGGAAAAAAATAGAATATGTAAAAAACTAATAAAAATTGCCAAACTAGAGACCGAGAGATTAATTGCCAAAGAGAGTAAAACTAACCCTAAAATGTTCTTCAATTATAAAAATGGTAAAAAATATAAATCTGAAGGAGTCGGCCCTCGACATAGCAATGAGGAGGGTGTTGCAGAGAGCGACAAGGATAAAGCAAAACTATAAAATATTTTTTCTCCACTATATTCACTGAGGAAAATAAACTGTTAGGTAAAATGCAGAATTTAAAAGTAAATTTCCCATTAAAAGTGCCCTGTCTGACCCAGGAAGAAGTACAACAGCAACTTAAAAATATTAAAATAGACAAATCACCAGGACCAGATGGCATACACCCCCGTATCCAAAGGGAATTAAATGGTCATAGCCAGACCTTTATTTCTGATATTTACGGACTCTTTACTGACAGGGGATGTTCCACAGGATTGGCGCATAGCAAATGTGGTGCCAATATTCATAAAGGGTCCAAAAACAGAGCCTGGAAATTATAGGCCGGTAAGTTTGACATCTGTTGTTCAGTAAACTGTTTGAAGGGTTTCTAAGAGATGCTATCTTGGAGTATCTCAATGAAAATAAGCAAATAACACCATATCAGCATGGCTTCATGAGGGATCGATCATGCCAAACTAATTTAATCAGTTTCTATGAGGAGGTAAGTTCTAGACTTGACAGCGGCGAATCAATGGATGTCGTATATCTGGACTTCTCCAAAGCATTTGACACTGTACCTCATAAAGGTTAGTATATAAAATGAGGATGCTCGAATTGGGAGAAAATGTCTGTAAGTGGGTAAGTAACTGGCTGAGTGACAGAAAACAGAGGGTGGTTATTAACGGTACACACTCAGATTGGGTCACTGTCACTAGTGGGGAATCTCAGGGGTCAGTATTGGGCCCTATTCTCTTCAATATATACCGTATTTTTCGCCATATAAGACGCACTTTTTCCCCCAAAAGTGGGGGAAAATGGCAGTGCGTCTTATATGGCAAATGCTACCATTTTCCTATAGTTAAAGCTGATACATCGCACAGCATGCGATGTATCAGCATGGAAAGGAGGGCGGAGCCTGGCAACACTGCGGCGGGCGGCCAGCCACTAACAGCGTGACTGCTTTCATAACATTTTTAATTTTTAATCATGTCCCCTTATTCCCTATAATCCCAGTACAGTAGCGCTCTGCTAACCTGCTATACCGATCCTCTAGCAGGCAGAGCGGTGCGGCATGAGCTGCTGTGACGTCCTCACTGACGTCATCTGCCTGCTCCTCCTGCTTCATTCATAAAGTGAAAGGAGCAGGCAGATGACGTCAGTGAGGACGTTATACAGCAGCCTGCCGCCGCACCGCTCTGCCTGCTAGAGGATCGGTATAGCAGGTTAGCAGAGCGCTACTGTACTGGGATTATAGGGAATAAGGGGACATGATTAAAGATTATAAGTGTTATGAAAGCAGTCAAGCTGTTAGCGGCGGGCTGCCCGCCATGTGTTGCCAGGCTCCGCCTCTAAGCAGTCACTATGGGCCAGATCTGTGGATAGCACTTTGATGGGGGCATTTATGAATGACACTGTAATTGGGTGATCTGTGGATGACACATATAGCATAAGATGCTATATATGTGTCATCCACAGATCCAATCCATTACAGTGTCATTCATAAATGCCCCATCACAGTGCTATCCACAGATCCCCCATCACAGTGTCATCCACAGATCCCCCATAACAGTGCCATCCACATCTCCCCCACATAACAGTGCCATCCACAGATCCCCCATAATACTGTTATGCACAGACCACCATTACTTCAAAAGCACACCTTTTGGTTAAAAATATTTTTTTCTTATTTTCTCCTCAAAAACCCAGGTGCGTCTTATAGGCCGGTGCGTCTTATAGGGCTGAAAAATACTGTATATATTAATGATCTTGTAGAAGGCTTACACAGTAAAATATAAATTTTTTTCAAAAAAAAGTAATTAACACTGAAAAGGACAGTGTTCTGCTACAGAGGGTTCTGGATAGATTGGAGGCTTGGGCAGAAAAATGGCAGATGAGGTTTAACACTGACAAATGTAAAGTTATGCACATGGGAAGGAATAATGCAAGTCACTCGTACATACTAAATGGTAAAACAGTCGGTAACACTGACATGGAAAAGGATCTAGGAATTTTAATAAACAGCTGTAAAAACCAGTGTCAGGCAGCTACTGCCAAGGCCAATAATATAATGGGTTGCATCAAAAGGGGCATAGATGCCTGTGATGAGAACATAGTCCTACCACTTTACAAATCACTAGTCAGACCACACATGGAGTACTGTGTACAGTTCTGGGCCCCTGTGAACAAGGCAGACATAGCAGAGCTGGAGAGGGTTCAGAGGAGGGCAACTAAAGTAATAACTGGAATGGGGCAACTACAGTACCCTGAAAGATTAGGGTTATTCACTTTAAAAAATGATGACTGAGGGGAGATCTAATAACTATGTATAAAATATAAATATATCAGGGGTCAGTACAGAGATCTCTCCCATCATCTATTTATACCCAGGACTGTGACTGTGACGAGGGGACATCCTCTGCGTCTGGAGGAAAGAAGGTTTGTACACAAACATGGAAAATGATTCTTCACGGTAAGAGCAGTGAGACTATGGAACTCTCTGCCTGAGGAGGTGGTGATGGTGAGTACAATAAAGGAATTCAAGAGGGGACTGGATGTATTTCTGGAGTGTAATAATATTACAGGCTATAGCTACTAGAGATGGGTCGTTGATCCAGGGAGTTATTCTGATTGCCTGATTGGAGTCGGGAAGGAATTTTTTTTCCTTAAGTGGGGAAAATTGGCTTGTGCCTCACAGGGGTTTTTTGCCTTCCTCTGGATCAACTTGTAGGAAACAGGCCGAACTAGATGGACAAATGTCTTTTTTCGGTCTTATACACTGTTACTATGTTACTATATAATAGCGTTATCGCCACAAACCATCTGTGTGGATTCATCAAAGTTTTTTAAAACCTCACATAGGTCTGACATTAATGCCCACTCCTCCATTGTGAATAGTGGCAGTTGACTGGAAAGGCGACGACCATGTATTCCACAATTGCCCTCTGCTGCTCACAAAGCCTGGCCAACATGTAGAACGTATAGTTCCACCACGTGCTCACGTCGCACAACAGTCAGTGAGCTGGAAGCCGCAAGCGCTGCTGCAGCGTTGACAGACCGGCCGAAGCTGTGGACGACTTGCGCAAATGAGCACACAAGTGGCGCGCCTTCACTAGTAGCTCCTGCAAATTGGGGTAGGTTTTGATAAACCGCTGAACCACTAAATTTAAGACATGGGCTAAGCATGGAATGTGTGTCAGGCTGCCATGCTCCAAAGCCGCAACCAAGTTACGGCCATTGTCGGACACAACCATACCTGTTTGTAGGTTGAGTGTCGAGAGCCACAGCTCGGTCTGGTCCCTTATACCCTGCCACAGCTCTGCGGCGGTGTGCTGTTGGTCCCCTAAGCAGATCAGCTTCAGCACGGCCTGTTGACGCTACCCACAGCAGTGCTACACTGCTTCCAGCTAGCGACTGATGGCTGACTGCTGTTGGAGGTGGAAGTGGAGGAGGAGGCGGCGGAGGAGAAGTGGGGGTTGGAGCCAGTAACATACCTGCTGGTGGAGACCCTGATGGACGTAGGGCCCGCCATCCCAGGGTCCGACTAACTCACGGCCTCCACAACATTCACCCAGTGTGCGGTCAGGAAATGTAGCATCCCTGGCCACCAGCACTTGTCCATGTGTCCGTGATGAGGTTCCTTGGGTGACCTTCCCAGTAAGTGCATTGGTCAGGGCAAGGGGTGATGTTCTGGGACACATGCTGGTGTCAGGCGGACACGGCACACTGTGGAAAATAGTGGAGGCTGGGGACTGTGTACTGAGGGACGGCCGCCGACATCCGGCTGCGGAAGGCCTCAGTGTCCACAAGTCTATATGGTAACATTTCAAGGGCCAGTAATTTTGAAAGTTGCGTATTTAGGGACGCTGCACCTTCAACAGAGGATTGGCCAGCAGTGCGTAACACAGGGAATTGGAGGCAGTGGTGGGACCCTCAGACGCAGAGTTCGGACCGAGGCGCTTGGCTCACTTATTAGGTGTTTGGATGTCATGTAGCGGATCATGCTGGTGAGGCTGCTAGTGTTCACGCCCAGCTCATTTTGGTACGGCACAGGTTGCAAACTACCACTCTTTGTCATCTGCGCTTTCCTCAAAAAGGGCCATACTGCGGAACACCTACCCCTTGGCAAGGTAGATTTATGCATGGGGGTGCTTGGTGTAACGGTTACGGGCCTGTTTAGGTGAGGCCGATGTCTCCCTTTGCCACCCCACTGCCTCTTCTAGACTGTTGCTACGGATCCTCTCCCTCTGTACTGCTGTCCTCGCTCGGCTTTTCACCTAACCATGTTGGGTCAGTGACCTCATCGTCCACCACCTCCTCTTCCACTTCCTCACTATGCTCATCCTCCTGACTTGACCTAACCACCACCTCAGTGATTGGCAACTGTGTCTCATCATCATCCACCTCATGAATGAATGATTGCGGTTCACCACCATCATCTTCTTAAAACTGTGAAGGCTCAAGAGGTTGGGAATCAGGGCACAATATCTCTGGTACCTCTTCAAGCGTGCTTGGCAAGAGGGCCAAACCAAGTACTGGCGATTAAAAGAGGTCATGTGAATATCCGAGTGTGGGATCACTTGTTTGCCCAGAAGCGACATGATGGGAGGAAGGAGGATCAGAGGAGGATTCGGTTGACCAGACTATTGGCTACAGAGACTGGACTTTGTGGAAGAGAGGATTGTGCTTAACCGACTGGAAGCATTATCTTCTGCAATCCAACCGACCACCTGTTCGCACTGGTCCGACTTGGACAGTGCTGTCCTGCGCCGCCCAGCCAAGTTGGACATAAAGCTGGGTAAGGTGGATTTTTTGTTTTTTATGGTGCACTGGCAACAGGCGCAGTTTCATTGCGCCCAGGGCCACGGCCTCTGCTTGCACCATAAGCATCACGCCCAGGGCCACGACCTCTGCTTCTGCACCATCAGCATGACGACTCAGGGCCATGGCCTCTGCTTGCACCATCAGCATCATGCCCACTTCCTTCTCCCTTTGTGCTCGCCTTCTTCATATTAATGGTTTTGTCTGTAGATGTGGCGCAGATTGCTTTACTG
>JAKVIS010003508.1:0-16932 GCA_033119425.1 Bufotes viridis
AGTTACATTTCCTGCTCTACATCTCCTGTATAACGTTTAGCATCCTAAAAATGTCTGTAACATCCAGTGTACTTTTTCCATAGATGCTGTGGACAGTGACATTAACTGTGGTACATCTCCTGTTTAACGTGTGCGTAAACTAAAAATGTCTGTGACATCCAGTGTACTTTTTCCGTAGACAGTGTCGGCTGCGGACAGTTACATTACCTGCGCTACATCTCCTGAATAACATTTCCGCATCCCAAATATCTGTGACATTGACTGTAATTTATTTGCGCATACACTTAAAAAAAACTGTGCTACTGTATGTGTGACATACTTGCAAGCATATATACTATTTAATATGATGAAGGTGAGCAATAAGGGATGGGGAAGTGGCCTAGCTGCTGATGAAGCACGCAGAGGCCGTGGGTCTGGGCGCGGTGAAACTGTGCCTGCTGGCAGAGCACAAGAAACACCCTCATCCACGATACCTAGCTTCATGTCCCATTTTGCAGGGCGGTGCAGGACACAACCTCAAGGTCAGACCAGTGCGAGCAGGTGGTCGGTTGGATTTCAGCAGATAATGCTTCCAGTAGGTTAACCAACACAGCCCCCCTAGCTTAAACACCCTTAATGACCAGACCAATTTTTACAATTCTGCACTACACTATTTTCACCGTTTATTGCTCGGTCATACAACTTACACCACCCAAATTAATTTTACCTCCTTTTCTTCTCACTAATAGAGCTTTCATTTAGTGGTATTTCATTGTTGCTGACATTTTTACTTTTTTTGATATTAATAAAAAATTACCCAAATTTTTGCAAAAAAATGACATTTTTCGCTTTCAGTTGTAAAATTTTTCAAAAAAACGACATTTCTATAAAAAATTTTCTCTAAATTTATTGTTCTACATGTCTTTGATAAAAAAAAATGCAATAAGTGTATATTTATTTGTTTGGGTAAAAGTTATAGCATTTACAAACTATGGTGCAAAAAAGTAAATTTCCGCATTTTGAAGCAGCTCTGACTTTCTGAGCACCTGTCATGTTTCTTCAGGGGCTAGAATCCCAGGATAGTATAAATACCCCCAAATGACACCATTTTAGAAAGAAGACACCCCAAAGTATTCGCGGAGGGGCATGGTGAGTTCATGTATGATTTCATTTTTTTCACAAGTTAGCTGAATATTACACTATTTGAGGGAAAAAACAACTTCTGGCAAAAACAAAAAGAATCTCCTACGGACTCACTATGCCCCTCAGTGAAAACCTTGTGGTGTCTACTTTCCAAAATGGGGTCATTTGTGGGGTGTGTTTACTGTTCTGGTATTTTGGGAAGGGCTAAATTGTGAGCAATAGACTTTTCAAGGTTAAGAGTGCCCATAGAGAGGGCTCTGAGTGTCGCCTCTGGCACCTGTGCAAGAGTTTAGCTGACCCTATAAAACATTATGAGCGAGGGCAGCCTAAAAAGCATGTTGATATGATGGAGGAGGAGAAGGACAAGAAAAGGAAGATTGAACCATATAACCTTTTGGTGGTGGCAGAGGTGTATGTGAATACAGTGTATCCAGTACATCACAAACAACACATGTAAATTGCCTTTATGTTCAGCCGCTTTTATCTGGTGAAGTGGAGAAGTCAGGGGCAATCCAGGCCCGGTTCATTTTTATAATAGTCAACCTGTCAGCATGCACTTATCTATTATTATGGCCCCAGCAGCACTAAATACTCGCTGTGACAAAATGCTGGTGGCAGGGCAGGCCAGCACCTCTGAGACGTAAAGAAGACAAACTGAGGTCAGTCTGGCTATCACCCTGTGTACTATGTTTGACTTTTTTTTTTGTTATGGTTTGAGTTTATGACTAGTCTGTAAGATATGTTATTATTGTTATTTATTTTGTTATTCAACAGGCCATGCTATTGTTTTACCACCACTGTTGTATGTTATGTTTGTATTTTATAGTAATTTCGATGAGGATGACTCACATTCTCCTTATCCACTTCCTCCTCTCCTGCCCATCTATACAGAACAGATGGAATAAACCTGCTATTGTTACTACCCTCTGTAGTGTAGGCAACTGTCTCTTGCTCTTATTCCTCCTCAGCATCATCATCCAATTCACACTAAGAAGCCAAACTGATAGTGTTCTGGCTATCACCCTGTATAATGTCTTCCCCCTCGTTCCACCTCTTCTACATGTGAGCGTCGTCCTTCTGCGTTACCAGCCAGCATTTCACTAGACACAGAAGTGGTATGGTTAGGCTGATAATAGCGGCATTACCACTCACCATCTGTGTTTAGCCCTCAAAGTTGCGTAAAACCTCACAGAGGTCAGACATACAAGAGCATGTTGCAGCTGGTATTCCACTACTGCCCTCTGCTGCTCACAAAGCCTGGACAACATATAGAACGTAGAGCTCAAGAGTGTGCTCACGTTGCACAATAGTCTTTAGCTGGCAAATGCAAGCGATGCAGCAGCATTGTCAAACCGACGGCAGCTCTAGATGACTTTCAGAAATGGGCACACACGGCGCACCATCACCAGTAGCTCAGGCAAAATGGGGTAGGTTGGGAGACAATTGAGAACATGTGGCCTAGGCATGGTATGGCCGGATCCTGGACATTAAGGTGGGATCCACATGGCCATATCAGCATTTGTCCGATGTACAATTTTCCTTCTTCGCTGAGCAGAGGTTGTTTTCTGCCCCTGTGATGGCCCTGATTCGCTGAGGGCTGGGCCTGTTATGTTCCAGGGCTTGATTTTTATTGTTATGGTTTGAGTTTGAGTTTCTGACTAGGCTGTAAAATAAAATATGTTATATTTATTTGGTTATTTTTGAGTTCTTAAAAAGTTCATGCCATTGGCTTACTTCCACACTTGGGTGTTAGGTTTTTAGTTATATTAATGTATAAGTTTGGGAGGTTTGTTGTGCATGGTACATATATACTGTCTGATTCCCATGTGTGTGAGCTTGCCGAGCTACAAAGCTGCCAACAATTTATGGCCATTATCAGAACCCAATCAACCTGGTCCCTTATTCCCTGCCAAAGCTCTGCGGCGGTGTGCTGTTTGTCACCCAAGCAAATGAATTTCAGCAAGGCCTGTTGCCGCTTCCCCATGAGAATTCAGAGTTTGCAGTGGAGGAGGAGGAGAAGAAGGGGGGTTGCAGCCACTAATGAAGGTGGTGGCAGAAATCCTGATGGAAGTAGTGCCCTAAGGCCACAATCCTTGGAGTTGGTTGCACCTGTGCCATCCCAGGGTGCGACTGCGCTACTGGCCTCCACCAGTGCTACCGTGCCGCCACGGAAATGTAGCATCCTGGCCAAAAGCACTTGTCTGTGTGTCCATTGTTAAGTGGGCCTTCCCAATAATTTTGTTGTTCAGGGCACGGGTGATGTTACGGGACACACTTGCTGGTGCAATGCGGGGTTGGCACACCGAGAAAAATTGTGGCGGCTGGGGACTGAGTAATGAAGGACGGCCTCCGCCATGAGACGGAGGAAAGCCTCAGTGTCAACAGGCCTAAATGGCAACATTTCCATGGCTCCGAATTTTGAAAGGTGTGCATTTAGTGAGTGGGTGGCGGAGGTAATGGTGCTTACGTTCAAAGGCCTGGGGACATCTGTACGCTGTGCTTGAACACAGAAGTGGGTGTGCTAGCTGATGGTGCTTCCGAAGGCCCAGCTGCAGGGCAGGAGTCATCCAGGCCTGCGTCTAGGTCAGAGGATTGGCCAGCACGTTACACAGGGGAGGAAGAGAAGGCAGTGGTGTGACTCACAGACACTGATTGTGGACCCGGGGTTCGGCCCACTTATTAGGGTGCTGTGATGCCATGTGGTGGATCATGCTGGTGGTGTTGAGGTTGCTAGTGTTCCCACCCCTACTCATTTAGCCTCCAGTGTACTGTCTTCCCCCATTATGTTCCCGTGTTTGAGGTTTTATTGTTATGGTTTGAATTAGTTTATCAATAGGATGTAAAATATGTTATGGTTATTGTTATTTATTAAATGTTTTGAGTTCTTATTTTGGTATGGCACAGTTTGCTAATTAAAAATCATTTTTCGTCCTTACTTTCCTCAAAAAGCCCCAGATCTGCGGAACACCTACCCCTTGGCAAGGGACATTTTGCACAAGGGAAACAGTTGCGGGCCTGTTTGTTGTAGCCCGCCTTCTTCTCCCTTTCACTACCCCACAGCCTCTTCCAGCCTGTTGTTCTCGGCTTGGCTTCCACCTTCCCAGGTTGGGTCAGTGATGTCACCGTCCCCATCTACAAATCCTCTTCCTCACTCTGGTCATCCTTCTGACTTGTGTTGATCTAACAAGACCCTACTTATTGACAACTGTGTCTCATCCCCATCATCCACCAAGTGAAACCCTAATTACCATTCCTCCCGTCATCTTCTTCTGACTTTGGAGGCTGAAGAGTTTGGGGATTAGTGCATAAGATATCCTCATGTCCCTTTTCAGGGAGGGTCAGCTCATATGCAGGCCCTCACCTACAATTTTTTGGAGGTATATTATTTTCTATGTTTTATACTTGGAAGGAAACATAATTTGCTTTCCTTCGGTGTTGAATCTTTTACACATGTGTTTTTTGCAGGATTTAGGTTTTTATATAGTTGCACTGGGGTAAATATTTCAAACTTTTTTCCTAGCCGGTGCTGAACGACATTCCCTGCGCTCAATCTACAGAGTAACTTTAGTGCATGCAAAATATACACTCACCTAAATAATTATTAGGAACACTATACTAATACGGTGTTGGACCCCCTTTTGCCTTCAAAACTGCCTTAATTCTACGTGACATTGATTCAACAAGGTGCTGATAGCATTCTTTGAAATGTTGGCCCATATTGATAGGATAGCATCTTGCAGATGATGGAGATTTAAGGGATGCACATCCAGGACACGGCTCCTGTTCCACCACATCCCAAAGATGCTCTATTGGGTTGAGATCTGGTGACTGTGGGGGCAATTTTAGTACAGTGAACTCATTGTCATGTTCAAGAAACCAATTTGAAATTATTCGAGCTTTTGTGACATGGTGCATTATCCTGCTGGAGTAGCCATCAGAGGATGGGTACATGGTGGTCATGAAGGGATGGACATGGTCAGAAACAATGCTCAGGTAGCCCGTGGCATTTAAGCGACGCCCAATTGGCACTAGGGGCCTAAAGTGTGCCAGAAAACATCCCTCACACCATTACCACTACCACCAGCCTACACAGTGGTAACAAGGCATGATGGATACATGTTCTCATTCTGTTCACGCCAAGTCGGACTCTACCATTTGAATGTCTCAACAGAAATCGAGACTCATCAGACCAGGCAACATTTTCCAGTCTTCAACAGTCAATTTTGGTGAACACGTGCAAGACTGTAGCCTCTTTTTCCTATTGTAGTGGAGATGAGTGGAACCTGGTGGGGTCTTCTGCTGTTGTAGCCCATCTGCCTCAAGGTTGTGCGTGTTGCGGCTTCACAAATGCTTTGCTGCATACCTCGGTTGTAATGAGTGGTTATTTCAGTCAGCGTTGCTCTTCTATCAGCTCGAATCAGTCGGCCCATTCTCCTCTGACCTCTAGCATCCACAAGAGCATTTTCGCCGCAGGACTGCTCGCATACTGGATGTTTTCCCTTTTACACCATTCTTTGTAAACTCTAGAAATGGTTGTGCAGTGAAAATCCAGTAACTGAGCAGATTGTGAAATACTCAGACCGGCCCGTCAGGCACCAACAACCATGCTACGCTCAAAATTGCTTAAATCACCTTTCTTTCCCATTCTGACACTCAGTTTGGAGTTCAGGAAATTGTCTTGACCAGGACCACACCCCTAAATGCATTGAAGCAACTGCCATGTGATTGGTTGACTAGATAATTGCATTAATGAGAAATAGAACAGGTGTTCCTAATAATTCTTTAGGTGAGTGTAGCTATAAAATGCAATGTAATTTTTTCGTAGCCAGTGCTGACCGCTATTCACTGCGCTAACTTTGCTATCTGATGTTAATGTTATCTCTAACCTCCTAAAAAAAATTTAAATTGAAATTGGTCATTCTTTCTTGGTAGCCTGTGCTGACTGGGTCACTTAACTTCTTAGATGGTAAAATCAGCAGTCCCTTGCGAATGTTTTGGAGGTTCATCAGCAGGCCAACAAGGATCATTTTTCAAGGGTATGTGTATGATGCCCTCCTTTATGTGTAAAAAAGAGTGTATTGGAGTGCTGGTTCCTTGTGATATTTGGCAGCCCTTTCACTTAGTGCATAGGCATAGGAGTCCCACTACCTGAACAATTGTACCACAATGTGATTGAGACCCTCCTTTATGTGAAATACAGGCTGTATCGGAGTGCTTCTTCCTTTAATTTTTGAGCAGCACTTGCACTGTATACACATTTGAATATACTGGAAAAAATGTTTCCTAACTAATTTTTCTAGTAAAATAGATTTTTTTTTCTAGGGGAGGGCTTTGTGCGTATTTTTGTCAGTCTGTAAAAGTGGCTTACAACTCAGACAACATGGTTCTAGCAGCGACATTGGAATCCAAAGATGCATCCAGACACCGTCCGATGCGGTTCCGATCCTTTTCGGTGGTGTTTCTGTCACTTTTAGTCCTTTTCCAATGAACCAGGCACCCTCCCATCCTCAGAGCAGGGGTGCCTGGTTGTCTCCCATTGACTTCCATTATACTCTGGTGCTCAGCCAGAGCACACTGAACATAGCTATGTGTTCAGGCCAAACACCCGAAGACTTTGGTGCTTCCTCATCACTAATGGCTGGAACTGTATTTATTTCATACCATCAGTAACTAAGGATTGCTTCCAACAAAATGGCCATAGTCACTGTGTAGATAAAACGAAGCCTAAACCAGCTCCTTCCTCCTAAACTTCTGGGCTCATAGGCACTAGCATCAGAGGGGGTAAGGGAGAAGACATAAGCTATAGCCTAAGAGAAGAATACATTGATTTTCTATTATATTTTTACGTTCTGCAGATTGTGATTTTAACTCTTTTTATTGAAGGTTTCAAAGTAGAGATAGAATTACAGGGTGGTGAAATACCCATGGTAAGGAACCAATGTTTTTAAACAGAAAATAATTTTGACAAACACAATAATCTGAACACTAGCAATGCTCCTGAAAAAGGTAGGTCACGATTGTACAATTGGGAACCCATCAGTAAAAAAAAGAAAAAAACACTTTAAATAAAGAGAGGTTATATAACATGAGAAAGAGTCAACTAAAAGACTAAAGTAAGGGGCCTAGCGAGTAAGCAAAGAATCCTTTGCCAAGGATCCCAGATTTTCCTGGATTAATCATTGGATTTATTCTCCCGGCTGGCGGGTTCTTCAAACCAGTATACAGTCTATGGTTGACTTTATCCAACCGATTTGGCAAGGGATGGTAAATCTTCTGAGCGTCACAGCAAAGGGATCATTAATTTATCAGCTGTAAGAAGCATGCCTTTACCGGGAGGAATGGGCCCATAATGAAGCAAACCTGGCAAGATAGCAATTGTGATATTGGACAAGAATGAACCAAGAAAAATAAGGAAATGATGTTACATTTTTTCTTTTGTTCTTTTTACTTGTTTTGGATTTTAGTTTGTGTCTCTTTAGAGGCAACATTTTAATCTCTTTTTTGGCTTGTGGTGCATCCAACATCCCTGGGTGTTGACACTTTGGTTGGAGTCTCATCTACAGTTGTGTTCAAAATTATTCAACCCCCACTGAAATTGAGTGTTTTGGCCAGTTTGACATTGATTTTGATCATTTCAGTCATCTTGTTTACAATTAAATCAAAGAGGCACTTGTAAGTCAGACAAATATAACATAACATTTATAATGAAATAACCACAAATGTCTTTTCTGTGCTCACATCATTATCAGTTTTATTCAACCCCCAAGTGACATTCAATCTTGGTACTTAGTACAACATCCTTTTCCAGTTATAACAGCTTTTAAACGTGAAGCATAGCTTGGCACAAGTGTCTTGCAGCGATCTATGGGTATCTTCGCCCATTCTTCATGGGCAAAAGCCTCCAGTTCAGTCACATTCTTAGGCTTGCGCGCTGCAACTGCTTTCTTTAAGTCCCACCAGAGGTTCTCAATCGGATTTAAGTCTGGTGACTGCGATGGCCACTTCAAAATGTTCCAGCCTTTAATCTGCAACCATGCTCTAGTGGACTTGGAGGTATGCTTGGGATCATTGTCCTGTTGAAAGGTCCAACGTCTCCCAAGCCTCAGGTTTATGACGGACTGCATCACATTTTCATCCAATATCTCCTGGTACTGAAGAGAATTCATGGTACCTTGCACACGCTGAAGCTTCCCTGTACCTGTAGAAGCAAAACAGCCCCAAAGCATGATTGACCCCCGCCATAGCTTCACAGTAGGCAAGGTGTTCTTTTCTTCATAGGCCTTGTTCTTCCTCCTCCAAACATAGCGTTGATCCATGGGCCCAAACAGTTCTAATTTTGTTTCATCAGTCCACAGAACTACCCAAACTGTGGTTTGTCCACATGACTTTTGGCATACTGCAGTCGACTCTTCTTATTCTTTGGAAACAGCAAGGGGGTTGGCCTGGGAGTTCTGGCATGGAGGCCTTCATTACGCAGTGTGCGCCTTGTGTCTGAGCTGAAACTTCAGTACCCGCATCTGACAAATCTTTTTCAGTTCCTCAGCAGTCACACGGGGACTTTTCTCGTAGTTTGCGCTCAGGTAGCTCACAGCAGTCGAAGTCAGCATCTTCTTTCTGCCACGACCAGGTAGCGTTTCAACAGTGCCCTTTGCCTTGAGTTTACGAATGATGCTTCCTATGGTGTCTCTTGGTATGTTTAACATCTTTGCAATCTTCCTATAGTACATTGCCCTTCCTATGAAGAGAAATCACCTCTTCTCTTGTCTTCCTGGACCATTCTCTTGACTTCACCATGGTTGTAAACACACCAGTAAATGTCTAGAAGGAGCTGAGTATCACAGTCATTTTACATCTGCCGAATTGGTGCTTATTATGCTTGATTGCTGCTCCTTGACATCCAATTGGTGTTTTCAATACCTGATCGAAAACACTTGAATGAACCTCTGTTCTTAAGAGTGAGTCGTCTTTAAGGGGTTGAATAATTGTGTCAATGAAGAAATCACAAAAAAACATTTAATACTGTATTACAAAAAACAATTGATGTCATTTTAGTTGCATTTGGTTCTTTAAAAAAGTCCTTGTAGATTTCATTCTGAACACAATTACAAATGTACACTAAATTCCCTAAAACCCTTTACAGCATTGGGGTTGAATAATTTTGAACACAACTGTAGGTAGCTGTGCTGAAGGTGACTAAACTGCTGATTGACACATGGTATTTCCTCCGTGTGGCATGGTCCCATATACTATGGCCAGTAATTAACAGGCACTCCCAGGTTGTGGTATCTCTATCCTTGCAACTACTGTGCACCTCTACTGACGCTCCACAGTTGTGTCACAGCACACAGTATTGCACATAGTTTTTGGACATAGCATGGCTCATATTTAGTAGGCTCTGCATACCATACTTGTGGCAGATTGGCTGGTCCTGGTCACACACTTGTCTTCTCTACATGCCTTGCCTGCTCTCAGGTTGCAGGGAGCAAGGAGCTTCTTTCTACCCCCATGCTCCAGCTTCTATTCCTTTGTCATGCTTATCTGCTTCCTTGCCCTATGAATGTCCTGTGTACAGTTACGTCATTTTTGCATTAAGGGGTTAAGAACAATTATAGCACTCAATTGTCAGTCCTATTCTTAAAACAAAATCAATATGAACCAGTGTTCAGTTACAGATCTGTCATCAATAGATATATAAATAAGCAAATATACAGATACATTTTCTGTTCTCAGAAGTATTGTGCTGTACACACACATAGAGATTACAGCTTTTAAACTAGGGACATTATAACGTTTTCTATTAAATTTATTATATGAATGCCAATATCATACTCTATTAAGAGCTAATGTTTCATTGGTTGTTGCATTTTCTGATACCCTGTAGGCCAGGGATACTCAAGTACTTTTTATAAAGGTCCACATACATGGGCCTTTGTAAGGTGAATGTCCAAGCTACAAAAAATTTAAGGAGGGCAATGTGTAGTGTTTGCGCAATTCATGCGCTTCTCATCTTCTTTGTGTGGTGCCAAATAAATAGAAGTTATAAGTATGTGTACATGATACTGCTTTCATAATGAGACCAGACACAAGGTGGTTCCATTCAAAGCACTTCTGATCCCCCAAGACAAGAGCCCTTTATTCGAAATTATATTCACTTAAATAGCAGACATGACATCACATAACGGGTGTTCCTTAAGAAAAAGTAATTGGCTCCTTAACTTCATAGAAGTGGTTTCAGCAACAGTAACTCTGAGTTCATAGGTAGATTTGAAAACTGCAACCTAATTTCCCCTCCCCCTTCACAGTGACCTTACCCACACATCTGGATAGCGAAATGTGTACTACATGATGTTTTCATTTATTCAAAATTACTCTCTCTCACAGTAGCATGCTACAAAATCTTTTTTCAATAGGTTGTGCCTCTAATCACCTTAGTGCCTTCCCTGAAAGTGCCCTCTCTACAATAGGATGTCCCTAAGTACTTCCTCACAACAGGATGATCCCTTGGTGCCTTCACACAGTGTGATGCTCCTTTAGTGCCCCTGACACAGTATGATGTCCCATTAATGCCTCCCTATACAGTCTGATGCCCCTAAGTGCCCAACTCACAGTAGGATGTTCCCCATACAGAATAGGGCCCTTGAGTTGCCCCCCACATGAAGTTATTCCCTCTAAGTGCCTCCTCACGCAGTGTCTACTCAAGCGGCTGCCACACTGTAATGCCCCCTTAAGTACCCCCACTTAGTGATGACCTTAGTGATTGCTTCCAGTTTAAATACTCACATTACCCCACGTTCTCCTAAGGAACAAAGAGGAGCAGGTCTGCTCTACTCTGTGCTGTCTCTGGCTAGGTATATCAGGCACAATGGCATCACTACATTGAGCCTACTTATGCTGAACCAAGGGATTGATGAAGCAGGAAGCAGATGGCTTCTGCTTCACTATTGTATTTATCCTCAGGATGCAGACACAAATGAAAGCTGACCATGCAGGTATCTGGACAGCTGGAAACCATGGTCTGGATTCAGACCATGATCCACCAGTTAAGTACCCCTACTGTAGGCAATAGTGGTTCACCAGGATTTCCTGAGAGGAGCTCCAAGAAAAACAAAAAAGAGTGTGAAATAAAAGAAGTAACAACTCTATGCCCTGCAGGTTGAAAAGGGCAAGTCCCATCAAGTGAGTGAAAACAAGGCCTGACCTATCTGAGAACTGGCACAGAAATATCAAGAGGAACTGGTATACTGCCAAAGCAATCACTCTAAGGTTTAACCCCTTATGGAAGAAGTGTACTTTTAAGGAGGGAATATAGTGATGTGACAAAAAAGATTATATGATATAACTTATGTTGTAGTTTGCTGTGATCAAATCTGTGTTAGCAAGACATTAGGTATTTTAGCAAACTCCTTATGCTAAAAGATAAACTAGCTGCTTTCATTGATCCATCATGTATTGTTTTTGTACAAATATTTAGTAAAATATTTTCCTACTATCTGGTATTTCATAGTATTTGTACTTGCATTATGCTTTTACAACATGTAGACTGTAACAGAAGGGAAGTGAAGTTTTCAAAACTTTGATTCGGCTGCTTTGCCAAACTTCACCAAGAAATTTGATTTGTTATGAAGTACTTCATCACGAATCGCATTCCATTGTGTGTAGCAGGTGCAATGACAGGGAACAGCGATGGCGCCGACCCCTGTCATTGAACCCCTCAAATGCCACATTCAACGCTGATCGTGGCATCTGAGAGTCACAGACCTTCCAGGGGTTAATCAGGGGTTTATAAAAAGTACATACTCATCTGATCCATTTGATCACGGAGAGGCTGTTGTGGCCATCTTGATTGAAGAAAACACGCCAAATCACACACGCTGACATGATGAAGTCATCACATCATCACACTGGTCAGCATGCTAGGGGGGGGGGCTGCAACAGCCTCTCCCCTAATAAATGGATGAGGTGAGTATGTTTTTGGTTTTTATCCACCATTTCAGTCAAAATTTATTTATTACCACGAAGCACCAAGAAATTCAGATTCGTGGTGACTCAAATTTTTCCTGAAATTCAGACCGAAGTCCACTTCGTTAACTTCGATTCGCTCAACAATAGTGAATAACAAACATAAATGACCCCTTGACATAAAGTAGCATGCATCTATTTTTAACCACATCAGCCCCCTTAGCTTAAACACCCTAAATGACCAGGTCACTTTTTACATTTCTGCACTACGCTACTTTCACCGTTTATTGCTCCATCATACAATTTACCACCCAAATGAATTTTACCTCCTTTATTTCTCACTAATAGAGCTTTCATTTGGTGGTATTTCATTGCTGCTGCCATTTTTACTTTTTTTGCTATTAATCAAAATGTAACGATATTTTTGCAAAAAAATGACATTTTTCACTTTCTGTTGTAATTTTTTTTTTAAAAACTACATTTCTATATAAATTTTTCTCTAAATTTATTGTTCTACATGTCTTTGATAAAAAAAAATCCAATAAGTGAATATTTATTGGTTTGGGTAAAAGTTATAGCGTTTACAAACTATGGTGCAAAAAAGTGAATTTACGCATTTTGAAGCAGCTCTGACTTTCTGATCACCTGTCATCTTTCTTCAGGTGCTAGAATGCCAGGATAGTATAAATACCCCCCAAATGACACCATTTTAGAAAGAAGACACCCCAAAGTATTCGCGGAGGGGCATGCTGAGTTCATGTATCTGTCACGGCGGAGGTGGGGAAAATCCCCGTCCGTGCAATGTCCCCAGCCGCAGAGGCCAAACAGGGCTAAAAGCAGGGACAAGGGAACCGCTAGTCTAGCATGTCCCTAAAGCTGGCCCTGGTCTCCCTGCAGTATGGGCCGACCCCAAGGTGGGAGGGCCCTCTGACCAGGAACCTAAAGCCCTGGACAGCCCTGCTCGACCCTGGAACTAACAGGGCAGGAGACCACCTGCTCCCCCAGGGACACGGAGGAGCAGAAGTCTCCGAGGCCCCTCTGCAGCCGGGACCCGAACAGTGTGTGCCCGCCACGGCAGGCAAGTTACATAGGAAACAAATACAAGGAACCCACTTACCTGCCGTGCAGAAGACTGAGAAGCAGCGCCAGGACCTCCCGGACCCCAGCGGACATCCAGATGCCTGGGGAGGCCTGGCAGGCAACCTACCATCCGGTATAAGCTATACCCCTCCGGGTAAGCAAGCCCCTTCGAACAGACATACCAACAACTGCAACATACAAACCCACAACAAATACATAACCAAGTGAGGTGAAGGGTAAGCAGAAGCACACAGGAGGGGAGTACAAACAGAGTAAACAATATAACAAATAAGGGTGGCTCACGCAGACATAAGGTGGGATCAAACACACTCCAGCCATGCTCACACCATGGCTGGACAAACCAAACTGACCTCAGGTTCCACACACAAGGTAATAAGGAGGCCTGAGGTCACACCTAATGCAGCCACACCTTAGCCACACCTTAACCCGTGCACGCCACACATACACAGAAGACACTAAACAAGGGCATCGTGCACAGGAAGGGGAAAGAAACATAGCACCACAAGTACCAGCGGCAACCACATGTGAGGCAACAGACACACAGCCCTCACATGCGGCAAAAACAACTTCGCCGCCCGGCAAGTGCATCGCGGCACAACAAACCACGACCGCAACCTGCGAGTCGTGGCGCTGGTTGCCAGCGGCAACGCATGCATAATCACAGTCATGACCCCATCGGCGGTGCAGTGACAGTATCATTCTTTTTTTCACAAGTTAGCGGAAAATGAGCACTTTCTGAAGAAAAATAAAATAATAAAGTTTCCATTTCTGCTAACTTCTGGCAAAAAAAAATAAAAAATCTCCCACGGACTCACTATGCCCCTCAGTGAATACTGTTGGGGTGTCTGCACTGAAATGGGGTGATTTGTGGGGTGTGTTTACTGTTCTGGCATTTTGGGCGAGGGCTAAATTGTGAGCATCCCGTTAAAACCTAAAGGTACTCATTGGAATTTGGGCCTCTTTGGCACCTAGGCTGCAAAAAGTGTCACACATGTGGTATCGCTGTACTCAGGAGAAGTAGGGCAATGTGTTTTGGGGTGTATTTTTACATATACCCATGTTGGGTGAGAGAAATATCTCTGTAAACTTGCCAACTTTGTATAAAAAAATTAAAAGTTGTCATTTACAGAGATATTTCTCACACTCAGCTATGGTATATCTGTATACACCCCAAAATGCATTGCCTTACTCTGGCTTGATACCACATGTGTGTTTACCACTAGTCAAATCATCAATAGTACCTTTAACTATTGACATGGCATTTTTACAGCATTTAGATTCCAGACTTCTTCTCACGCTTTAGAGACCCCTAAAATGCCAGGGCAGTATAAATACCCCACAAGTGACCCCATTTTAGAAAGAAGACACCCCAAGGTATTCCGTGAGGGGTATGGTGAGTTCATGTAAAAATTTTATTTTTGTCACAAGTTAGTGGAATATGAGACTTTGTAAAAAAAAAAAATAAAAAAAATATCAATTTCCGCTAACTTGTGCCAAAAAATATAATTTCTGTGAACTCGACATGCCCCTCACGGAATACCTTAGGGTGTCTTCTTTCCAAAATGGGGTCACTTGTGGGGTATTTATACTGCCCTGGCATTTTAGGGGCCCTAAGCGTGAGAATCCAAATGCGTAAAAATGCCCTGTGAAATCCTAAAGGTACTCATTGGATTTAGGGCCCCTTTGCGCATCTTGGCTGCAAAAAGTGTCACACATGTGGTATCGCCATTACTCAGGAGAAGTAGGGCAATGTGTTTTGGGGTGTATTTTTACATATACCCATACTGTGTGTGAGAAATATCTCTGTAAACTGACAACTTTTTAAAAATTTTATACAAAGTTGTCAATTTGCAGAGATATTTCTCTCACCCAACATGGGTATGTGTAAATGCACCTCAGCTACATTCCTCTGCTCAACGATACCACATGTGATACTTTGCAACCAAGACTGACAAGAGACCCAAAGTGAGGTACACTTGTAAGGAGGGCATTTTACGCATTTTCTTCTCATGCTTTAGGGCCCCTAAAATGCCAGGGCAGTATAAATACCCCACATGTGACCCCATTTTGGAAAGAAGACCCCAAGTATTCCGTAGGGGCATGGCAGTTCATAGAAGGTTTTTTTTTGGCACAAGTTAGTCGGAAATGGATTTTTATTGTTTTTTTCTCACAAGAGTCTCCCTTTCCGCTAACTTTGTGACAAAAGTTCAATTTTCATGGACTCACTATGCCCCTCAGCGAATACCTTGGGGTGTCTTCTTTCCAAAATAGGGTCATTTGTGGAGTGTTTGTACTGTTCTGGCATTTTGGGTGGGGGCTAAATTGTGAGCAGCCTATGTAAAACCTAAAGGTACTCGTTGGAATTTGGGCCCCTTGCGCACCCAGGCTGCAAAAGTGTCACTCATGTGGTATCGCCGTACTCAGGAGAAGTAGGGCAATGTGTTTTTGGGGTGTATTTTTACATATACCCATGTTGGGTGAGAAGAAATATCTCTGTAAATTGACAACTTTGTATAAAAAAAATTTAAAAGTTGTCGTTTACAGCGATATTTCTCACACAGCAATATGGTATATGTAAAAATACACCCCAAACTACATTGCTACTTCTCCTGAGTACGGCGATACCACATGAGTGACACTTTTTGCAGCCAAGATCTGCAAAGGGGCCTAAAATCAATGAGTACCTTTAGGATTTCACAGGGCATTTTACGCATTTGGATTCTCACGCTTTAGGACCCCTAAAATGCCAGGGCAGTATAAATACCCCACATGTGACCCCATTTTGGAAAGAAGACACCCCAAGGTATTCCGTGAGGGGCATGGCGAGTTCACAGAAAAAAAAATTTTGGCACAAGTTAGCGGAAATTGATATATATATATATTTTTTTTACAAAGTCTCATATTCCACTAACTTGTGACAAAAAAATAAAATTTTACATGAACTCACCATACCCCTCACGGAATACCTTAGGGTGTCTTCTTTCTAAAATGGGGTCACATGTGGGTGTTTGTACTGCCCTGGCATTTGAGGTCTCGCAATCATTACACGTATGGCCAGCATTAGGAGTTTCTGCGATTCTCCTTATATTGAGCATACGGGTAATGAGATTTTTTTCCGTTCAGCCTCTGGGCTGAAAAAATAAAAGAACGGCACAGATTTCTTCATTCGCATCGATCAATGTGGATGAAAAAATCTCTGCCAAAATCAGTGACTGCGGTGCGGTGGGCTGGGCGCTAACTACCTAACAAGTAGCTAACTAACTGGCGGTGATAAGGGACCCTTATGCCCCATTCACACGTCATAATTCTGTTTGCGAGCGGAATTGCGGACCCATTCATTTCTATGGGGACAGACTTTGTCCCGCTCGGATCGGATGCGGATCACGCTTCGAGTCTGCACTTCCGTTCCGCAAAAATATAGAACATGTCCTATTCTTGTCCATAATTGCGGACAAGAAAAGGCATTTCTATATAGTTCTGGCAATGTGCGGATCTGCAAAATGCGGAAAGCACATTGCCGGTGTCTGTGTTTTTGCGGATCCGGATCTGGATCCGCAAAACACATATGGACGTCTGAATGGAGCCTTACAGGGTGTGATCAATGACAGGGGAGTGATCAGGGAATCTAGATGGGGTGATCAAGGGGTTAACAAGGGGTTAATAAGTGACGGGGGTAGTGTAGTGTGGTGTTTGGTGCAACTTTACACGTAGCTACCTGGTCCTCTGGTGGTCGATCCCAGCAAATGGGAC
>JAKVIS010003509.1:0-17005 GCA_033119425.1 Bufotes viridis
GGAGATTAGGGTCAGAGATGTATGGAGAGGACAGGTTGTGGACTGGAGATTATATGTGAGGAGGTATCAGGAGATTAGGTCAGAGATGTATGGAGAGGACAGGCTGTGGACTGGAGATTATATGTGAGGAGGTATCAGGAGATTGAGGTCAGAGATGTATGGAGAGGACAGGCTGTGGACTGGAGATTATATGTGAGGAGGTATCAGGAGATGAGGTCAGAGATGTATGGAGAGGACAGGCTGTGGACTGGAGATTATATGTGAGGAGGTATCAGGAGATGAGGTCAGAGATGTATGGAGAGGACAGGCTGTGGACTGGAGATTATATGTGAGGAGGTATCAGGAGATGAGGTCAGAGATGTATGGAGAGGACAGGTTGTGGACTGGAGATTATATGTGAGGAGGTATCAGGAGATGAGGTCAGAGATGTATGGAGAGGACAGGTTGTGGACTGGAGATTATATGTGAGGAGGTATCAGGAGATGAGGTCAGAGATGTATGGAGAGGACAGGCTGTGGACTGGAGATTATATGTGAGGAGGTATCAGGAGATGAGGTCAGAGATGTATGGAGAGGACAGGTTGTGGACTGGAGATTATATGAGGAGGTATCAGGAGATGAGGTCAGAGATGTATGGAGAGGACAGGTTGTGGACTGGAGATTATATGAGGAGGTATCAGGAGATGAGGTCAGAGATGTATGGAGAGGACAGGCTGTGGACTGGAGATTATATGTGAGGAGGTATCAGGAGATGAGGTCAGAGATGTATGGAGAGGACAGGTTGTGGACTGGAGATTATATGTGAGGAGGTATCAGGAGATGAGGTCAGAGATGTATGGAGAGGACAGGCTGTGGCCTGGAGATTATATGTGAGGAGGTATCAGGAGATGAGGTCAGAGATGTATGGAGAGGACAGGTTGTGGACTGGAGATTATATGTGAGGAGGTATCAGGAGATTTAGGTCAGAGATGTATGGAGAGGACAGGTTGTGGACTGGAGATTATATATGAGGAGGTATCAGGAGATTTGGTCAGAGATGTATGGAGAGGACAGGCTGTGGTCTGGAGATTATATGTGAGGAGGTATCAGGAGATGAGGTCAGAGATGTATGGAGAGGACAGGCTGTGGACTGGAGATTATATATGAGGAGGTCTCAGGAGATGAGGTCAGAGGTGTATGGAGAGGACAGGTTGTGCACTGGAGATTATATGTGAGGAGGTATCAGGAGATGAGGTCAGAGATGTATGGAGAGGACAGGTTGTGGACTGGAGATTATATGTGAGGAGGTGTCAGGAGATTAGATCAGAGATGTATGGAGAGGACAGGCTGTGGACTGGAGATTATATGTGAGGAGGTGTCAGGAGATGAGGTCAGAGGTGTATGGAGAGGACAGGTTGTGGACTGGAGATTATATGTGAGGAGGTATCAGGAGATGAGGTCAGAGATGTATGGAGAGGACAGGCTGTGGACTGGAGATTATATGAGGAGGTATCAGGAGATGAGGTCAGAGATGTATGGAGAGGACAGGCTGTGGACTGGAGATTATATGTGAGGAGGTATCAGGAGATGAGGTCAGAGATGTATGGAGAGGACAGGTTGTGGACTGGAGATTATATGTGAGGAGGTATCAGGAGATGAGGTCAGAGATGTATGGAGAGGACAGGCTGTGGACTGGAGATTATATGTGAGGAGGTATCAGGAGATGAGGTCAGAGATGTATGGAGAGGACAGGTTGTGGACTGGAGATTATATGTGAGGAGGTATCAGGAGATGAGGTCAGAGATGTATGGAGAGGACAGGTTGTGGACTGGAGATTATATGTGAGGAGGTATCAGGAGATGAGGTCAGAGATGTATGGAGAGGACAGGTTGTGGACTGGAGATTATATGTGAGGAGGTATCAGGAGATGAGGTCAGAGATGTATGGAGAGGACAGGTTGTGGACTGGAGATTATATGTGAGGAGGTATCAGGAGATGAGGTCAGAGATGTATGGAGAGGACAGGCTGTGGACTGGAGATTATATGTGAGGAGGTATCAGGAGATGAGGTCAGAGATGTATGGAGAGGACAGGTTGTGGACTGGAGATTATATGTGAGGAGGTATCAGGAGATGAGGTCAGAGATGTATGGAGAGGACAGGTTGTGGACTGGAGATTATATGTGAGGATGTATCAGGAGATGAGGTCAGAGATGTATGGAGAGGACAGGCTGTGGTCTGGAGATTATATGTGAGGAGGTATCAGGAGATGAGGTCAGAGATGTATGGAGAGGACAGGCTGTGGACTGGAGATTATATATGAAGAGGTATCAGGAGATTATTAGGTCAGAGATGTATGGAGAGGACAGGCTGTGGACTGGAGATTATATGTGAGGAGGTATCAGGAGATGAGGTCAGAGATGTATGGAGAGGACAGGTTGTGGACTGGAGATTATATGTGAGGAGGTATCAGGAGATTATTAGGTCAGAGATGTATGGAGAGGACAGGTTGTGGACTGGAGATTATATGTGAGGATGTATCAGGAGATGAGGTCAGAGATGTATGGAGAGGACAGGCTGTGGACTGGAGATTATATGTGAGGAGGTATCAGGAGATTAGGTCAGAGATGTATGGAGAGGACAGGTTGTGGACTGGAGATTATATGTGAGGAGGTATCAGGAGATGAGGTCAGAGATGTATGGAGAGGACAGGCTGTGGACTGGAGATTATATGTGAGGAGGTATCAGGAGATGAGGTCAGAGATGTATGGAGAGGACAGGCTGTGGACTGGAGATTATATGTGAGGAGGTATCAGGAGATGAGGTCAGAGATGTATGGAGAGGACAGGTTGTGGACTGGAGATTATATGTGAGGAGGTATCAGGAGATGAGGTCAGAGATGTATGGAGAGGACAGGTTGTGGACTGGAGATTATATGTGAGGAGGTATCAGGAGATGAGGTCAGAGATGTATGGAGAGGACAGGCTGTGGACTGGAGATTATATGTGAGGAGGTATCAGGAGATGAGGTCAGAGATGTATGGAGAGGACAGGTTGTGGACTGGAGATTATATGTGAGGAGGTATCAGGAGATGAGGTCAGAGATGTATGGAGAGGACAGGCTGTGGACTGGAGATTATATGTGAGGAGGTATCAGGAGATGAGGTCAGAGATGTATGGAGAGGACAGGCTGTGGACTGGAGATTATATGTGAGGAGGTATCAGGAGATGAGGTCAGAGATGTATGGAGAGGACAGGTTGTGGACTGGAGATTATATGTGAGGAGGTATCAGGAGATGAGGTCAGAGATGTATGGAGAGGACAGGCTGTGGACTGGAGATTATATGTGAGGAGGTATCAGGAGATTAGGTCAGAGATGTATGGAGAGGACAGGTTGTGGACTGGAGATTATATGTGAGGAGGTATCAGGAGATGAGGTCAGAGATGTATGGAGAGGACAGGTTGTGGACTGGAGATTATATGTGAGGAGGTATCAGGAGATGAGGTCAGAGATGTATGGAGAGGACAGGTTGTGGACTGGAGATTATATGTGAGGAGGTATCAGGAGATGAGGTCAGAGATGTATGGAGAGGACAGGTTGTGGACTGGAGATTATATGTGAGAAGGTATCAGGAGATGAGGTCAGAGATGTATGGAGAGGACAGGTTGTGGACTGGAGATTATATGTGAGGAGGTATCAGGAGATGAGGTCAGAGATGTATGGAGAGGACAGGTTGTGGACTGGAGATTATATGTGAGGAGGTATCAGGAGATGAGGTCAGAGATGTATGGAGAGGACAGGTTGTGGACTGGAGATTATATGTGAGGAGGTATCAGGAGATGAGGTCAGAGATGTATGGAGAGGACAGGTTGTGGACTGGAGATTATATGTGAGGAGGTATCAGGAGATGAGGTCAGAGATGTATGGAGAGGACAGGTTGTGGACTGGAGATTATATGTGAGGAGGTATCAGGAGATGAGGTCAGAGATGTATGGAGAGGACAGGCTGTGGACTGGAGATTATATGTGAGGAGGTATCAGGAGATGAGGTCAGAGATGTATGGAGAGGACAGGCTGTGGACTGGAGATTATATGTGAGGAGGTATCAGGAGATGAGGTCAGAGATGTATGGAGAGGACAGGCTGTGGACTGGAGATTATATGTGAGGAGGTATCAGGAGATGAGGTCAGAGATGTATGGAGAGGACAGGTTGTGGACTGGAGATTATATGTGAGGAGGTATCAGGAGATGAGGTCAGAGATGTATGGAGAGGACAGGCTGTGGACTGGAGATTATATGTGAGGAGGTATCAGGAGATGAGGTCAGAGATGTATGGAGAGGACAGGTTGTGGACTGGAGATTATATGTGAGGAGGTATCAGGAGATGAGGTCAGAGATGTATGGAGAGGACAGGTTGTGGACTGGAGATTATATGTGAGGAGGTATCAGGAGATGAGGTCAGAGATGTATGGAGAGGACAGGTTGTGGACTGGAGATTATATGTGAGGAGGTATCAGGAGATGAGGTCAGAGATGTATGGAGAGGACAGGCTGTGGACTGGAGATTATATGTGAGGAGGTATCAGGAGATGAGGTCAGAGATGTATGGAGAGGACAGGTTGTGGACTGGAGATTATATGTGAGGAGGTATCAGGAGATGAGGTCAGAGATGTATGGAGAGGACAGGTTGTGGACTGGAGATTATATGTGAGGAGGTATCAGGAGATGAGGTCAGAGATGTATGGAGAGGACAGGTTGTGGACTGGAGATTATATGTGAGGAGGTATCAGGAGATGAGGTCAGAGATGTATGGAGAGGACAGGTTGTGGACTGGAGATTATATGTGAGGAGGTATCAGGAGATGAGGTCAGAGATGTATGGAGAGGACAGGTTGTGGACTGGAGATTATATGTGAGGAGGTATCAGGAGATGAGGTCAGAGATGTATGGAGAGGACAGGTTGTGGACTGGAGATTATATGTGAGGAGGTATCAGGAGATGAGGTCAGAGATGTATGGAGAGGACAGGTTGTGGACTGGAGATTATATGTGAGGAGGTATCAGGAGATGAGGTCAGAGATGTATGGAGAGGACAGGTTGTGGACTGGAGATTATATGTGAGGAGGTATCAGGAGATGAGGTCAGAGATGTATGGAGAGGACAGGTTGTGGACTGGAGATTATATGTGAGGAGGTATCAGGAGATGAGGTCAGAGATGTATGGAGAGGACAGGTTGTGGACTGGAGATTATATGTGAGGAGGTATCAGGAGATGAGGTCAGAGATGTATGGAGAGGACAGGTTGTGGACTGGAGATTATATGTGAGGAGGTATCAGGAGATGAGGTCAGAGATGTATGGAGAGGACAGGCTGTGGACTGGAGATTATATGTGAGGAGGTATCAGGAGATGAGGTCAGAGATGTATGGAGAGGACAGGTTGTGGACTGGAGATTATATGTGAGGAGGTATCAGGAGATGAGGTCAGAGATGTATGGAGAGGACAGGTTGTGGACTGGAGATTATATGTGAGGAGGTATCAGGAGATGAGGTCAGAGATGTATGGAGAGGACAGGTTGTGGACTGGAGATTATATGTGAGGAGGTATCAGGAGATGAGGTCAGAGATGTATGGAGAGGACAGGCTGTGGACTGGAGATTATATGTGAGGAGGTATCAGGAGATGAGGTCAGAGATGTATGGAGAGGACAGGTTGTGGACTGGAGATTATATGTGAGGAGGTATCAGGAGATGAGGTCAGAGATGTATGGAGAGGACAGGCTGTGGACTGGAGATTATATGTGAGGAGGTATCAGGAGATGAGGTCAGAGATGTATGGAGAGGACAGGCTGTGGACTGGAGATTATATGTGAGGAGGTATCAGGAGATGAGGTCAGAGATGTATGGAGAGGACAGGTTGTGGACTGGAGATTATATGTGAGGAGGTATCAGGAGATTAGGTCAGAGATGTATGGAGAGGACAGGCTGTGGACTGGAGATTATATGTGAGGAGGTATCAGGAGATGAGGTCAGAGATGTATGGAGAGGACAGGCTGTGGACTGGAGATTATATGTGAGGAGGTATCAGGAGATGAGGTCAGAGATGTATGGAGAGGACAGGCTGTGGACTGGAGATTATATGTGAGGAGGTATCAGGAGATGAGGTCAGAGATGTATGGAGAGGACAGGTTGTGGACTGGAGATTATATGTGAGGAGGTATCAGGAGATGAGGTCAGAGATGTATGGAGAGGACAGGTTGTGGACTGGAGATTATATGTGAGGAGGTATCAGGAGATGAGGTCAGAGATGTATGGAGAGGACAGGTTGTGGACTGGAGATTATATGTGAGGAGGTATCAGGAGATGAGGTCAGAGATGTATGGAGAGGACAGGCTGTGGACTGGAGATTATATGTGAGGAGGTATCAGGAGATGAGGTCAGAGATGTATGGAGAGGACAGGCTGTGGACTGGAGATTATATGTGAGGAGGTATCAGGAGATGAGGTCAGAGATGTATGGAGAGGACAGGCTGTGGACTGGAGATTATATGTGAGGAGGTATCAGGAGATGAGGTCAGAGATGTATGGAGAGGACAGGTTGTGGACTGGAGATTATATGTGAGGAGGTATCAGGAGATGAGGTCAGAGATGTATGGAGAGGACAGGCTGTGGACTGGAGATTATATGTGAGGAGGTATCAGGAGATGAGGTCAGAGATGTATGGAGAGGACAGGCTGTGGACTGGAGATTATATGTGAGGAGGTATCAGGAGATGAGGTCAGAGATGTATGGAGAGGACAGGCTGTGGACTGGAGATTATATGTGAGGAGGTATCAGGAGATGAGGTCAGAGATGTATGGAGAGGACAGGTTGTGGACTGGAGATTATATGTGAGGAGGTATCAGGAGATGAGGTCAGAGATGTATGGAGAGGACAGGTTGTGGACTGGAGATTATATGTGAGGAGGTATCAGGAGATGAGGTCAGAGATGTATGGAGAGGACAGGTTGTGGACTGGAGATTATATGTGAGGAGGTATCAGGAGATGAGGTCAGAGATGTATGGAGAGGACAGGTTGTGGACTGGAGATTATATGTGAGGAGGTATCAGGAGATGAGGTCAGAGATGTATGCAGAGGACAGGTTGTGGACTGGAGATTATATGTGAGGAGGTATCAGGAGATGAGGTCAGAGATGTATGGAGAGGACAGGTTGTGGACTGGAGATTATATGTGAGGAGGTATCAGGAGATGAGGTCAGAGATGTATGGAGAGGACAGGTTGTGGACTGGAGATTATATGTGAGGAGGTATCAGGAGATGAGGTCAGAGATGTATGGAGAGGACAGGTTGTGGACTGGAGATTATATGAGGAGGTATCAGGAGATGAGGTCAGAGATGTATGGAGAGGACAGGCTGTGGACTGGAGATTATATGTGAGGAGGTATCAGGAGATGAGGTCAGAGATGTATGGAGAGGACAGGCTGTGGACTGGAGATTACATGTGAGGAGGTATCAGGAGATGAGGTCAGAGATGTATGGAGAGGACAGGTTGTGGTCTGGAGATTATATGTGAGGAGGTATCAGGAGATGAGGTCAGAGATGTATGGAGAGGACAGGCTGTGTGCTGGAGATTATATGAGGAGGTCTCAGGAGATGTACCTGGGGCTGTCTCTTAATGCTCTCTTGGTGATGTCTCTCGTCTTTTCCTCTTAGCCCAGTAAGATGAAGCGGAAGTTCTCCTCATTTTTCAAGAGTTTGGTCATCGAGTTGGACAAGGACTTGTATGGACCGGACAACCACTTGGTGGAGGTGCGTTACATGGACAGTGAGAGGGTTTCTCTGTACACAAACTGTGGCACCGATGCCGTAGAATAGAGGGGCCCCGTCTCATCCTTCTGGGTACGGGGTGGAGGGATCATTGATCCCCGGATGTAGGACACGTGTTGTATCTGCTCTGATCTTGTCCTCTGCTCCTCTCAGTGGCACCGGACTCCGAGCACTCAGGAGACAGATGGCTTCCAGGTGAAGAGACCCGGAGACGTTAGTGTGCGCTGCACCCTACTACTGATGCTGGACTACCAGGTGACCCCAAATCACACCCCATCAGGGGTACTGCACCAAGTCTACTCCATCTGTACACAGACATCACGTGTACTGCACTAAGTCTACTCCATCTGTACACCGACATCACGTGTACTGCACCAAGTCTACTCCATCTGTACACCGACATCACATGTACTGCACTAAGTCTACTCCATCTGTATACAGACATCACGTGTACTGCACTAAGTCTACTCCATCTGTATACGGACATCACGTGTACTGCACTAAGTCTACTCCATCTGTACACCGACATCACGTGTACTGCACCAAGTCTACTCCATCTGTATACCGACATCACATGTACTGCACTAAGTCTACTCCATCTGTATACGGACATCACATGTACTGCACCAAGTCTACTCCATCTGTACACAGACATCACGTGTACTGCACTAAGTCTACTCCATCTGTACACCGACATCACGTGTACTGCACCAAGTCTACTCCATCTGTATACAGACATCACATGTACTGCACTAAGTCTACTCCATCTGTATACAGACATCACATGTACTGCACCAAGTCTACTCCATCTGTATACGGACATCACATGTACTGCACTAAGTCTACTCCATCTGTATACCGACATCACATGTACTGCACTAAGTCTACTCCATCTGTATACCGACATCACATGTACTGCACTAAGTCTACTCCATCTGTATACCGACATCACATGTACTGCACTAAGTCTACTCCATCTGTATACCGACATCACATGTACTGCACTAAGTCTACTCCATCTGTATACAGACATCACATGTACTGCACTAAGTCTACTCCATCTGTATACCGACATCACATGTACTGCACTAAGTCTACTCCATCTGTACACCGACATAACATGTACTGCACTAAGTCTACTCCATCTGTATACAGACATCACGTGTACTGCACTAAGTCTACTCCATCTGTATACCGACATCACATGTACTGCACCAAGTCTACTCCATCTGTATACCGACATCACATGTACTGCACTAAGTCTACTCCATCTGTATACCGACATCACGTGTACTGCACTAAGTCTACTCCATCTGTATACAGACATCACATGTACTGCACTAAGTCTACTCCATCTGTATACCGACATCACGTGTACTGCACTAAGTCTACTCCATCTGTATACCGACATCACGTGTACTGCACTAAGTCTACTCCATCTGTATACAGACATCACATGTACTGCACTAAGTCTACTCCATCTGTATACCGACATCACGTGTACTGCACTAAGTCTACTCCATCTGTACACCGACATCACATGTACTGCACTAAGTCTACTCCATCTGTACACCGACATCACATGTACTGCACTAAGTCTACTCCATCTTTATACCGACATCACATGTACTGCACTAAGTCTACTCCATCTGTATACAGACATCACATGTACTGCACTAAGTCTACTCCATCTGTATACAGACATCACATGTACTGCACTAAGTCTACTCCATCTGTATAGAGACATCACATGTACTGCACTAAGTCTACTCCATCTGTATACAGACATCACATGTACTGCACTAAGTCTACTCCATCTGTATACATACATCACATGTACTGCACCAAGTCTACTCCATCT
The DNA here is from genome assembly GCA_033119425.1 of Bufotes viridis. Taxonomy (NCBI): domain Eukaryota; kingdom Metazoa; phylum Chordata; class Amphibia; order Anura; family Bufonidae; genus Bufotes; species Bufotes viridis. The sequence continues at coordinate 9,655 of JAKVIS010003509.1, forward strand.
GTACACCGACATCACATGTACTGCACTAAGTCTACTCCATCTGTATACAGACATCACATTTACTGCACTAAGTCTACTCCATCTGTACACAGTGCAGTACACGTGATGTCGAGTGTACAGATCGAGTAGACTTAGTGCAGTACACGTGATGTCGAAGTCTACTCCATCTGTACACCGACATCACGTGTACTGCACTAAGTCTACTCCATCTGTATACCGACATCACATGTACTGCACCAAGTCTACTCCATCTGTATACAGACATCACATGTACTGCACTAAGTCTACTCCATCTGTATACTGACATCACATGTACTGCACTAAATCTGCTGTATGTGGGGTGGAGCGGTGTACTGAGATCTCCTCTGCTGTATGTGGGTGGTGTACTGAGATCTCCTCTGCTGTATGTTGGGTGGAGCGGTGTACTGAGATCTCCTCTGCTGTATGTGGGGTGGAGCAGTGTACTGAGATCTCCTCTGCTGTATGTGGGGTGGAGCGGTGTACTGAGATCTTCTCTGCTGTATGTGGAGCGATGTACTGAGATCTCCTCTGCTGTATGTGGGTGGAGCGGTGTACTGAGATCTCCTCTGCTGTATGTGAGGCGGTGTACTGAGATCTCCTCTGCTGTATGTGCGGCGGTGTACTGAGATCTCCTCTGCTGTATGTGGGGGCGGTGTACTGAGATCTCCTCTGCTGTATGTGGGGGCAGTGTACTGAGATCTCCTCTGCTGTATGTGGGGTGGAGCGGTGTACTGAGATCTCCTCTGCTGTATGTGGGTGGAGCGGTGTACTGAGATCTCCTCTGCTGTATGTGGGGTGGAGCGGTGTACTGAGATCTCCTCTGCTGTATGTGGAGCGGTGTACTGAGATCTCCTCTGCTGTATGTGGAGCGGTGTACTGAGATCTCCTCTGCTGTATGTGCGGCGGTGTACTGAGATCTCCTCTGCTGTATGTGGAGCGGTGTACTGAGATCTCCTCTGCTGTATGTGCGGCGGTGTACTGAGATCTCCTCTGCTGTATGTGAGGTGGAGCGGTGTACTGAGATCTCCTCTGCTGTATGTGGGGTGGTATACTGAGATCTCCTCTGCTGTATGTGGGGTGAAGCGGTGTACTGAGATCTCCTCTGCTGTATGTGGGGTGGAGCGGTGTACTGAGATCTCCTCTGCTGTATGTGGAGCGGTGTACTGAGATCTCCTCTGCTGTATGTGGGGCGGTGTACTGAGATCTCCTCTGCTGTATGTGGGGTGGAGCGGTGTACTGAGATCTCCTCTGCTGTATGTGGGGCGGTGTACTGAGATCTCCTCTGCTGTATGTGGGGTGGAGCGGTGTACTGTGATCTCCTCTGCTGTACGTGCGACAGTATACCGAGATCTCCTCTGCTGTATGTTGGTTGGTGTACTGAGATCTCTTCTGCTGTATGTGGGGTGATGTACTGAGATCTCCTCTGCTGTATCTGGGGTGGTGTACTGAGATCTCCTCTGCTGTATGTGGGGTGGAGCAGTATACTGAGATCTCCTCTGCTGTATGTGGGGTGGAGCAGTATACTGAGATCTCCTCTGCTGTATATGGGGTGGAGCAGTATACTGAGATCTCCTCTGCTGTAGGTGGGGTAGAGCAGTGTACTGAGATCTCCTCTGCTGTATGTGGGGTGGAGCGGTGTACTGAGATCTCCTCTGCTGTATGTGAGGTTGAGCAGTGTACTAAGATCTCCTCTGCTGTATGTGGGGTGGAGCATTGTACTGGGATCTCCTCTGCTATAGGTTGGGTGGAGCGGTGTACTGAGATCTCCTCTCCTATAGGTTGGGTGGAGCGGTGTACTGAGATCTCATCTGCTGTATGTGAGGTGGAGTGGTGTACTGAGATCTCCTCTGCTGTATGTGGGGTGAAGCGGTGTACTGAGATCTCCTCTGCTGTATGTGGGGTGGAGCAGTGTACTGAGATCTCCTGCTATAGGTTGGGTGGAGCGGTGTACTGAGATCTCCTCTGCTGTATGTGGAGCGGTGTACTGAGATCTCCTCTGCTATAGGTTGGGTGGAGCGGTGTACTGAGATCTCCTCTGCTGTATGTGAGGTGGAGCGGTGTACTGAGATCTTCTCTGCTATAGGTTGGGTGGAGCGGTGTACTGAGATCTCCTCTGCTGTATGTGGGGTGGAGCGGTGTACTGAGATCTCCTCTGCTGTATGTGGAGTGGTGTACTGAGATCTCCTCTGCTATAGGTTGGGTGGAGCGGTGTACTGAGATCTCCTCTGCTATAGGTTGGGTGGAGCGGTGTACTGAGATCTCCTCTGCTATAGGTTGGGTGGAGCGGTGTACTGAGATCTCCTCTGCTATAGGTTGGGTGGAGCGGTGTACTGAGATCTCCTCTGCTATAGGTTGGGTGGAGCGGTGTACTGAGATCTCCTCTGCTATAGGTTGGGTGGAGCGGTGTACTGAGATCTCCTTGCTATAGGTTGGGTGGAGCGGTGTACTGAGATCTGGTCACGTCCACACACACACAGGGGGAAGGATAGTGACCACTGCGCTCCACCCTCACCCCTGGCCCTGCCTACTTGCCTCAAGAGTCCTGATGACAGGGGACAACTGGACGACAGTCCCTTACTTAGGATAAGTGCAGGGAAGACAGACAAGTCAAAATACGGAACCTGAACGGACCGGGTCAGAATCAAGAGAGCTACGCAGTACAAAGGGTTAAGCAAAGAATGGTCAGGAGAAGCCGGGGTCAAATACCAGGAGAGTAGAGAAGTACCAGAGGATGAAAAGAGTACTCAGGTGGGAGCCGAGGTCACAATACCAGGAGCGATGCACAGTACAGGAGGAGCAGGCAAAGGATCGTCAGGGAACAGGATCAGGTGAGTATTCAGAAGTCCAACAAATAGCCAGGAACCTAGAATTAACAGGCAACCTGTGGTCAGCAGGCCGCCTTTATTTATAGTGCGGTCTGAGGGTCATGTGACGTGACCAGCGTCACATGACCGACAGACAGACTAGTCGAGCACCGAGTGATCAGCTCGGCGTTCAAGGCAGATCTAGTAGCAGGGAGCCTCCCTGGAAATGAGGCCAAACACAGATCCTCGCTCCCGAAGCTAAGCAGCAGTCTGCGGCTGATGGGAGACCAAGTGCGCCTTTGGCGCCCCATGACAGATCTCCTCTGCTGTATGTGGGGTGGAGCAGTGTACTGAGATCTCCTCTGCTGTATGTGGGGTGGTGTACTGAGATCTCCTCTGCTGTATTTGGGATAGAGCAGTGTACTGAGATCTCCTCTGCTGTATGTGGGGCGGTGTACTGAGATCTCCTCTGCTGTATGTGGAGCAGTGTACTGAGTTCTCCTCTGCTGTATGTGGGGTGGAGCAGTATACTGAGATCTCCTCTGCTGTATGTGAGGTGGAGTAGTGTACTGAGATCTCCTCTGCTGTATGTGCGGTGGTGTACTGAGATCTCCTCTGCTGTATGTGGGATAGAGCAGTGTACTGAGATCTCCTCTGCTGTATGTGGAGCAGTGTACTGAGATCTCCTCTGCTGTATGTGGGATAGAGCAGTGTACTGAGATCTCCTCTGCTGTATGTGGGGTGGAGCAGTGTACTGAGATCTCCTCTGCTGTATGTGGGGTGGAGCAGTATACTGAGATCTCCTCTGCTGTATTTGGGTTGGAGCGGTATACTGAGATCTCCTCTGCTGTATGTGGAGCAGTGTACTGAGATCTCCTCTGCTGTATGTGAGGTGGAGCAGTGACTGAACAGTGTACTGAGATCTCCTCTGCTGTATGTGGGGTGGTATACTGAGATCTCCTCTGCTGTATGTGGAGCAGTGTACTGAGATCTCCTCTGCTGTATGTGGAGCAGTGTACTGAGATCTCCTCTGCTGTATGTGGAGCGGTGTACTGAGATCTCCTCTGCTGTATGTGGAGCAGTGTACTGAGATCTCCTCTGCTGTATGTGAAGTGGAGTAGTGTACTGAGATCTCCTCTGCTGTATGTGGGGTGGTGTACTGAGATCTCCTCTGCTGTATTTGGGGTGGAGCGGTGTACTGAGATCTCCTCTGCTGTATGTGGGGTAGAGCAGTGTACTGAGATCTCCTCTGCTGTGTGTGGGGTGGTGTACTGAGATCTCCTCTGCTGTATGTGGGTTGGAGCGGTATACTGAGATCTCCTCTGCTGTATGTGGGTGGAGCAGTGTACTGAGATCTCCTCTGCTGTATGTGAGGTGGAGCGGTGTACTGAGATCTCCTCTGCTGTATGTGGGGTGGAGCAGTATACTGAGATCTCCTCTGCTGTATGTGAGGTGCGGTATACTGAGATCTCCTCTGCTGTATGTGAGGTGGAGCAGTGTACTGAGATCTCCTCTGCTGTATGGGGTGGAGCAGTATACTGAGATCTCCTCTGCTGTATGTGGGGTGGTATACTGAGATCTCCTCTGCTGTATGTGGGGTGGAGCAGTATACTGAGATCTCCTCTGCTGTATGTGGGGTGGAGCAGTATACTGAGATCTCCTCTGCTGTATGTGGGGTGGAGCGGTGTACTGAGATCTCCTCTGCTGTATGTGGGTGGTGTACTGAGATCTCCTCTGCTGTATGTGGGGTAGAGCAGTGTACTGAGATCTCCTCTGCTGTATGTGAGGTGGAGCGGTGTACTGAGATCTCCTCTGCTGTATTTGGGGTGGAGCAGTATACTGAGATCTCCTCTGCTGTATGTGGGGTGGAGCAGTGTACTGAGATCTCCTCTGCTGTATGTGGAGCACTATACTGAGATCTCCTCTGCTGTATGTGGGGTGGTATACTGAGATCTCCTCTGCTGTATGTGGGGTGGAGCAGTATACTGAGATCTCCTCTGCTGTATGTGGGGTGGAGCAGTATACTGAGATCTCCTCTGCTGTATGTGGGTTGGAGCGGTATACTGAGATCTCCTCTGCTGTATGTGGGGTGGAGCGGTGTACTGAGATCTCCTCTGCTGTATGTGGGGTGGTGTACTGAGATCTCCTCTGCTGTATTTGGGGTGGAGCGGTATACTGAGATCTCCTCTGCTGTATGTGGGGTGGTATACTGAGATCTCCTCTGCTGTATGTGGGTTGGAGCGGTATACTGAGATCTCCTCTGCTGTATGTGGGTTGGAGCGGTATACTGAGATCTCCTCTGCTGTATGTGGGGTGGAGCGGTGTACTGAGATCTCCTCTGCTGTATTTGGGGTGGAGCGGTATACTGAGATCTCCTCTGCTGTATGTGGGGTGGTATACTGAGATCTCCTCTGCTGTATGTGGGTTGGAGCGGTATACTGAGATCTCCTCTGCTGTATGTGGGTTGGAGCGGTGTACTGAGATCTCCTCTGCTGTATTTGGGGTGGAGCGGTGTACTGAGATCTCCTCTGCTGTATGTGGGGTGGTATACTGAGATCTCCTCTGCTGTATGTGGGTTGGAGCGGTATACTGAGATCTCTGTCTGCCGAAAACGCCTGACAGTGACTGAACCGAAGGCATACGGATGCATCCATTCAGAAAGCATGGGGGATCGGCCTGATTAGTTCTTTTCCGGCCTAGAGCCCCGAGGACAGAACTCTAGTGTGAAAGTACTCTTACTGACTTGTTCGGTGCAGGGTTCTTATTTTTGACCACTTCTCTCTGCAGCCCCCACAGTTTAAGCTTGACCCCCGTCTTGCTCGTCTCCTGGGGATCCATACCCAGACGCGGGCGGTCATCATCCAGGCGCTCTGGCAGTATATAAAGACCAACAAGCTCCAGGATTGTCACGACAAGGAGTACATCAGCGGTGACAAGTACTTCCAGCAGGTGGGCGCCGTTTCTCTCCAGTTACTGGCTCTGACGCTCTACATTGTGGGGTACCGCTCCCCTCTTCCCCGCTCACCATCTCGGGGGACGTCCATCATTTATTAGTGTCCTTTCTTTCATTTCCTAGATTTTTGATTGTCCTCGTTTAAAGTTCTCAGAGATCCCACAGAGGCTGACGAACCTACTGCTCCCGCCGGACCCCATAGTCATCAACCACATCATCAGGTACGCCACCAGTGAATGGGCTCCTACCAGTCCGAGTGGTGGCCCAGCCCTCCATCACCTGGCCTACTCCCTACAGTCTACTCTATCCAGCCCTCCATCACCTGGCCTCCTCTCTACAGTCCACTCTATCCAGTCCTCCATCACCTGGCCTCATCTCTACAGTCCACTCTATCCAGTCCTCCATCACCTGGCCGCATCTCTACAGTCCACTCTATCCAGCCCTCCATCACCTGGCCTCATCTCTACAGTCCCCTCTATCCAGTCCTCCATCACCTGACCTACTCTCTCTACAGTCCACTCCACCCAGTCCTCCGTCACCTGGCCTCCTCTCTCTACAGTCCACTCCACCCAGTCCTCCTTCACCTGGCCTCCTCTCTACAGTCCACTCTATCCAGCCCTCCATCACCTGACCTACTCTCTACAGTCCACTCTATCCTGTCCTCCATCACCTGGCCTCTTCTCTACAGTCCACTCTATCCAGTCCTCCATCACCTGGCCTCCTCTCTACAGTCCACTCTACCCAGTCCTCCATTACGTGACCTACTCTCTACCGTCCTCTCTGTCCTGTCCTCAATCACCTGGCCTCCTCTCTACAGTCCACTCTATCCAGTCTTCCATCACCTGGCCTCCTCTCTACAGTCTATCCAGCCCTCCATCACCTGGCCTTCTCTCTACAGTCCACTCTATCCAGTCCTCCATCACCTGGCCTCCTCTCTACAGTCCACTCTATCCAGCCCTCCATCACCTGGCCTCCTCTCTACAGTCTATCCAGCCCTCCATCACCTGGCCTCCTCTCTACAGTCCACTCTATCCAGCCCTCCATCACCTGGCCTCCTCTCTACAGTCCACTCTATCCAGCCCTCCATCACCTGACCTACTCTCTACAGTCCACTCTATCCAACCCTCCATCACCTGACCTACTCTCTACAGTCCACTCTATCCTGTCCTCCATCACCTGGCCTCTTCTCTACAGTCCCCTCTATCCAGTCCTCCATCACCTGACCTACTCTCTCTACAGTCCACTCCACCCAGTCCTCCGTCACCTGGCCTCCTCTCTCTACAGTCCACTCCACCCAGTCCTCCATCACCTGGCCTCCTCTCTACAGTCCACTCTATCTAGCCCTCCATCACCTGACCTACTCTCTACAGTCCACTCTATCCTGTCCTCCATCACCTGGCCTCTTCTCTACAGTCCACTCTATCCAGTCCTCCATCACCTGGCCTCCTCTCTACAGTCCACTCTACCCAGTCCTCCATTACGTGACCTACTCTCTACCGTCCTCTCTGTCCTGTCCTCAATCACCTGGCCTCCTCTCTACAGTCCACTCTATCCAGTATTCCATCACCTGGCC
>JAKVIS010003510.1:0-16988 GCA_033119425.1 Bufotes viridis
TAGCAGAAGGAAACCGAACATCAAAGCCCTGCAAGATCATGTGAAGATGGTTGAATTTAAGGAATGCCCTCTGCTTGAATCATAGGCTTGGCCTTTACTGATGTGAGCATTAAGCAGCAACAGAGAACCTAACCACTGCCATTCATCAAGTGTGCTCCGAGAACAACAGACATACCTCACACAAACACTGGGAGTCTGGGACCCATTTGAGGACAACAATGAGGAAATTCAGAACCTCTGAGACCACAAGGGAAAGTGTTCGATATGTGACAAAATATCATCATCCAATGCTATAAAGCTGAGACAAAAAAGGAAAATCCATTGGAAAAAGGGAAGAGGAAGCTAAGGAGAATGCCAAAGACCCCCAGTTGAAATGGCACCAGTCCTCCTCTTGGCCTCAAAATGTAACTCTTCTGAAAGATGAACCTGCCATCTTAAAACACTGGAAATGTCAAACAGTTTCCCAACTGCGAATCTGTAGTGACAGATGACACCATTAAGGCCCCATTCACACGTTCGCAAATGGGTTTCAGCATCCGTTCCGGCAATTCTGCGGAACGGGTGCAGGCTCATTCATTCTCAAAGGGGGCCTGAAGTGAAGCAGAGAAGCACACTATGTGCTCTCCGCGTCCTCATTTGCGGAGCGGCCTGAACTTCGCGGTTTCGGCCCCGAACTTTGGTCCGAGGCTCCGCAAAGATAGAACATGTCCCTATTCTTGTCCGCGAGCCTGCGGACAAGAATAGGCATTTCTTACGCAACACACCTCGGACGTGTGAATGGGGCCTAAGGCAGTTTCTTTGCATCTCAAAGATGCATCCATAAGCAAACCATCAACTCTAGAAGAATTATTTTAAGCCATCACATAAATAAAGTATAACAGAGCTTGTGGCTCAGATGGTATCCCAGAAGACTTGTTTAAGGCTGCTAGCAAAGAATGCTTCAGCAAGATCTGGAACAATGAAGAATATTCACCAGACGTTAGAAGTGCCAACATTATCATAATCTTTAAAGTGGTTATGCCATGATTGACATACTGTAATGCATGACAATACCTTTCTAACAAAGCTAGAACCAGCTCTGTACCTCACATAGATCAATAGATCTCCCATTCACTGCTTCAATTGCTCTCCTATACTATCTTCAGCCTGGCAGCTCAGGAGATATGTCCTGTCTGCTGCAGCGCTCTCTCTGTAACTACCGCAATCTAACAGTAGATATGGCTGCTGACAGGTGAATATTTTAACTGAGGTCAGCGAGATGGACAAAAAAATAAGGAAAAGGACGATCAGTAGGTGGCGCTAAACAGATACATTTTCTTGAATAACTCACTGGCTATATTACATTTTTTAATTACTACATGCAATTACAAAAGTATCCAGGTGCTGGTTTAAAAGAATATGTTTCATGACACAACTTCTTAAAGAAGGGTGACAAATCAGAGTATGGAAATTGTCTGCTCCACAAGGAAATTCTCCCTAGCCTCAGTGTGGCTTTAGACAATACTGTGGTGCACTTAACATGATATTTGCAGCCCAGCAAATCCAAGAGGAATACAGTGAGCAACATCAAAAGCTGCCTGTCTTACCTTTGACTCCATAAATCTGCAGGTTCTTTGGAAAATCCTATCTAGATCCTATTTGCCCTACCAAATTCATCTGTCCTGAGGCAGCTACAAGAACAGATGACTGCAACTGACTTCTGCAGTAGAATCGAAACAGTTTCTGCTTCTCACTGTGAAATGGTTGGCTTTTCAACCTACACTGTGCCAGGGCAAGACATCAAGTATGTAATTTTTGCCCACTCCATGAAGAAGCTTCAAACTACTCTGAAACTTTTCAGCAAAGAATTACAAGAACCTTGGACTATCCTTCAACATCAACAAAAACAAGATCTTCTGTCAAGGTGTCGCTGGCTAGTTAACTGAGCCCTCAGCAACCATCATTGCTGGAGAAACACTGGAAATTGTTCATCAGTGATCACTTCTAATACCTTGACAGGCGTCTATCCCAAAAGGCAGGCAGCCATTGGGGAGAAGGTTCGTTGCAGCATGAGGTGTGACAGCAGGTCCCTCAGAAAACTATATCATCAGGTCATAAAGAGCAATACCCTTAAGAAGGAAATCATATTCTCCTGAATTGCATCAGCAGTACTTGGGTTACTTACTGCCGTCAGCTGAAGACTCTTCAGAGTTTCCATCAGTTCCACACTAATTTCATTTTACTTAGTCATTTTACTGAGTCATAGACAACCTGTATTCAAGCCATGACAACCAGTATTCTAGCATCAGAATGCCCAACTCAGTCTTCCCAGACAAGTTATATACTCTCAACTGAACCAAGGCCATAGAACACAAGGTGGCTAGTAGAAGATCAAGGACACCCTCAAGAGCTGCCTTAAAAATGGCAGGATTAACCTCACTAATTGGGTAGCCCTGGCCATGGAATGCGTCCTGTGGGCCCACATGACCCATCAAACAGCAGTTAATTTTGAGACCAACCTCCTCTTCAATGAGGCAGACAAAAAAAGAAAATGGATAAAGAGAAAAGTGAACCTACAGAAACAGCTACCACAGCAACTCCTGTATGGAATTTCTAGTCTCCACTGTGTGACTCAGGGATTGGACTCTTTATTGGTGTCATTCTAGTTTTATGTGACCGTTGATGATGGACAGTGACAAAAATGTTGCTCTCATAACAGTGTCAACTACAGTGTGCCCATAACAATGAAAAAAATCATGACAGCCACAATGTCCACTTGCAATGATAGCAACCTTGCCCCCATAACAATGTGTGGGGAGTCGCTCTGGTAGATAGCGGTGCGGGTGCAGTACAGAGGCAAAACAAGGAGTCCAGAATGTGCAATAAACAGTGTTTTATTCACACTGACACAAAACAAACGATAAACAGTCTCTTGGTGTTAATTCACACACACATCAGAGGTCATGAGGCAAAACAAAAAGAGTCCAAAGCAGGTTCCAATCACCTGTGAGGTTTAAGGTGCGGGTTCGCACCTGGCTGTCAGCCGAGCCGCAGGACAAACCATCTTCAGGCTTCCAGGAAAAACCCCACTTTGCTGAGCTCCTTCCTCCAGGTCAGAGAGCTCCACAGCACTGTTAGCAGCTCCAGGACAATCACAGCCTCACTCTCAGGATGGAAGACAATCCACCCACCTGACAGTGCTGCCTGAGCTTTATAGCCCAGCCAAAACCCGGCCTGGAACATGGGGAGTAGTCACCCACCCAGCACTTTGACTACTCCCAGTAAAAGCCGTCCCGGATAAGCTATAGTAGCCATGCTACCTATAAAAGTGTCAAGCAGCTACTGCTGCTGACATGAAAAACGGCTCTTACTCCACCGAGGCCAGGAACCTCGGTGACACGTATCTATCGTCCACAATCATTCCCCGTGCCTTCTTACATACCTCCCCCTTTGTTCAACCCTGCGGGGTTGAACACACGTCAAACAGTGCACTCGGGACAGGGCATCCGCGTTTCCCTGCAAGCGGCCTGCCCTGTGTTCTATGGAGAATTTAAAATTCTGTAAGGCCAGGAACCACCGGGGGACTCGGGCATTTCTCTCTTTGGCCTGGCTCATCCACTTGAGAGGGGAGTGGTCAGTCACCAGACGGAACTTCCTCCCAAACAGATAATAGCAGAGAGACTCGAGTGCCCACTTGATAGCCAGGCACTCTCTCTCCACTATACTGTACCTAGTCTCAGCTGGGGTAAGCTTACGGCTGAGGAAGACAACGGGATGCTCCTCCCCGTTGACTTCCTGAGACAGTACAGCACCCAGGCCAACCTCAGAGGCGTCGGTCTGAACTATGAACTCCTTCTTGAAATCGGGTGTCACCAAAACCGGGGACCCACACAGGGCCGATTTCAAGGCGGAGAAAGCCTTTTCTGCCTGCTCATTCCAACGGACCGTCACTGACTTCCGCCCCTTCAAGAGGTCTGTCAATGGTGCCGCTAAAGTGGCAAAATGGGGAACGAACCTCATGTAATAGCCCACCATGCCCAGGAATGACTTTACCTGCCTCGTGGTGACAGGTCGGGGCCAACTCCGTATTGCCTCTATTTTGTTTACTTGGGGCTTGATGACCCCGCGCCCAATGACATACCCAAGATACTTTGTCTCCTCTAACCCTATGGAGCACTTCTTTGGGTTAGCGGTCAGTCCGGCCTTCCTAAGGGCGTCCACTACAGCCTGCACTTTGGGTAGATGACTTTCCCAGTCGCCACTGTGGATTATAATGTCATCCAAGTAAGCCGATGCGCACCGACGATGTGGACGTAGTACAATGTCCATGAGTCGTTGGAACGTTGCGGGGCACCATGCAGGCCAAAGGGTAACACTTTATACTGATACAGCCCCTCAGGGGTGATGAAAGCAGTTTTCTCTTTGGCAGCTCTCCGTCAAGGGTACCTGCCAGTACCCTTTGGTGAGGTCCAAAACAGAAAAATACCTGGCTTGGCCTAACCTTTCAATCAGCTCATCCACCCGCGGCATGGGATACGCATCAAATTTGGAAACTTCGCTTAGTTTGCGGAAATCGTTACAGAACCGTAACGTCCCATCGGGCTTGGGTATTAAGACTATTGGACTAGCCCATTCACTTTTAGACTCCTCAATGATATTAAGTTTCAGCATTAGCTGCACTTCCTCCGAGATGGCTTGTCGCCGAGCCTCGGGTACCCGGTATGGTTTTAACCGGACTCTTGCCTGAGGCTCAGTGACAATGTCATGCCGGATTAGGGAAGTGCGTCCAGGGAGGTCCGAGAACACATCAGTGTTCCGACTAATGAATTCCCTAGCTTCCTGAGCCTGTTTAGAGGAGAGGGTGTCAGCAATTTTTACTGTGACCACCGCTTCTTTTGTATCATATATAGGGGCTGGAACTTCTTCTCCTAGAAAACTCGGCCGTGGGCTATCATCTGAACTGGTTTCCCTAGCTTTCCAAGGTTTAAGTAAATTCACATGGTACACCTGCTCCAGCTTTCGCCGCCCTGGCTGGTGTACCTTGTAGTTTACTTCCCCAACTTTTTCGAGTACTTCGTAGGGTCCCTGCCACCTAGCCAGGAACTTATTGTCCACCGTCGGAACCAGAACCAAAACCCGATCTCCCGGGTTAAAGTTCCGGACCCGAGCCTGCCTATTATAGACCCGACTCTGAGCTTGCTGCGCTGCCTCCATATGTTCTTTAACCAGCGGTAACACGGCTTCCATGCGTCCTGCATCTGGGTGACATATTCCACAACACTTTTATAGGGTGTGGGTTGCTGCTCCCACGCCTCTTTGGCTATGTCCAACAGCCCGCGAGGATGCCTGCCATATAGCAGTTCGAAGGGCGAGGACCCAGTAGAGGCCTGGGGCACTTCTCGCACTGCAAACATCAGATAGGGGAGAAGGAGGTCCCAGTCCTTCCCATCCTTAGCCACCACTCGTTTTAACATATTTTTTAATGTTTTATTAAACCTTTCAACCAGGCCGTCAGTTTGCGGATGATAAACGGACGTCCGTAGCTGTTTAATGTGCAGCAACTTACAGAGTTCCCTCATGACCTTGGACATAAAAGGAGTCCCCTGGTCAGTCAGAACCTCTTTAGGTAGGCCCACGCAGGAAAACATCTCCATCAACTCCTTCGCTATCAGTTTGGCCGATGTATGTCGCAAGGGCACCGCCTCAGGGTACCGAGTGGCATAGTCTAGGACGACCAAGATATGTTGGTGCCCTCTAGCGGACTTCGTGCACGGGCCTATAAGATCCATAGCTATTCTCTCGAACGGAACCTCGATAATCGGGAGAGGCACCAGGGGACTACGGAAATGTGGTTGGGGGCTAGTTATCTGGCAGGTTGGGCAAGACTTACAAAATAGTTCTACTTCTTTGAACACACTGGGCCAGTAAAACCTCTGTAATATCCTGTCCTGCGTCTTCTGCCATCCCAGGTGTCCCCAAGAACATGTTGGTGGGCTAGCTCCAACACGAGTTTGCGGTACGCTTTGGGCACCACCAGCTGTTCAATATGCTCACCCCGCAGCTGGTTTACCCGATACAGCATTCCCTGGTGAACAACAAACCGGGAAACACCGACTCAGCCCCAGGTTTTTGTGGTTCACCATCAATTATTATCACATTCTCCCAAGCCCGGGATAGGGTGGGATCCCGGTGTTGTGCGGTACCGAAATTTTCGCCAGAGACGTTGAGGTCTGCCAACTCAGGTCCAGGTGGCAAATCCTCCACGTCTCCCACCATTACATTCAGTGGGGTTGTCTCCCCTCTTCCACCGAAGTGGCGGTCACCCCTACCGCTGGCCCTTTGGTCTCGGGTTCCCAGGGTTCTGGACTCCCCTGAGCCAGGCCACTCTGCTAGGGTTCCATCTGCCTCCTGGGCAGTGGTGACTGTCGATCCGGCCAGAGTGCTGGAAAACCAGGGAAGTCTCTCCCAATTATAAGTTCATACTGTAATTTTGTAGCGACGGCCACCTCATGAACCCACCTGCCAGCCACAGTTGATAGAGAGACCAGGGCGGTGGGATAGTCCTTTAAGTCTCCATGAATACACACCACCCGACCTTTCGGCCAGTATACTCCGTGGAGTCGCACAAGGGCAGCTCTTACCAGGGACACCAGACTCCCTGAATCTAGCAGAGCCACCGCCAGAGTGTCCCCCACTTCCACCTGACACAGGTGGCTATTGTCTATAGTCTCAGAGAAACCTGTGGCACACAGCTTCCGGGCATACAATGGCGGTAACCATGGTTCGTGTCCATGGGTTCACCCGATGGTGGGACAGTTGGCCCTTATGTGTCCAGGCTCCCGACACTGCCAGCAGACCACTGGGGATGGGTCTGCAAGGGTACATCCCAGGCGGGTTTGGCCGGCCGCCGGGTCTGGGGTGGAGATTTCCGGGGTTTGACTGGCCCCCTCCCAAAAGAACCCCCTGCAGGTTTCTGGTGGCCTCATATCGCTCCACCAGGTCGACCATCTCTAAGGCATTCCCAGGTGACACCTGGCCGATCCAGTGCTGGAGAGGGTATGGCAAAGCCCTCCAGAATACATCTGCTAACAGACGGTCTAGCATAGCAGTAGGAGTCAGTATGTCTGGCTGCAGCCATTTTTGCAACCGATGTAGCAAGTCATAGTATTGTGGTCTGGCGGGTTCAGCCGGGTTAAACTCCCACTGATGCACCCGCTGGGCCCGGACCAAAACATTCACCCCCAGTCTTGCCAGGATCTCACCTTTCACGGTCGGGTAGTCAGCTGCTTGATCATCTGGGAGGTCAAAAATACTTGCTGGGGTCCAGACGCCAGGAACGGAGCGACGACCTCCGCCCACTGTTCTCGGGTAATTTCTCCCTCACGGCCACCTTCTCGAACACCGCCAGATAGGTCTCAACATCATCCGAGGGGTCATTTTAGGGATCGCTGCACGGACAGCTTTCCGGGCATCGTGGACGTACTGGGACGCTCCTGTCGCTTGTAAGGCCATCACCTGCTGAAGTAGTAGCTGGTTGGTCTCCTGCTGCTGCTTGTTGGCCTCCCGCTGCTGCAAGTTAGCCTCCACAAGGGCTTTTACAACCGCCTCCATTTTATCAGGGAACACAGGCTGCAACTTTGCCGGCCTAATATAGGACATCCAGTCGTGCCCAGCAGAAACAAAAAATTTCTCGGCGTTCACGCCAGCCTCACTGCGCATGCCCGCATCCGACACCAAATGTGGGAGTCGCTCTGGTAGATAGCGGTGCGGGTGCAGTACAGAGGCAAAACAAGGAGTCCAGAATGTGCAACAAACAGTGTTTTATTCACACTGACACAAAACAAACGATAAACAGTCTCTTGGTGTTAATTCACACACACATCAGAGGTCATGAGGCAAAACAAAAAGAGTCCAAAGCAGGATCCAATCACCTGTGAGGTTTAAGGTGCGGGTTCGCACCTGGCTGTCAGCCGAGCCGCAGGACAAACCATCTTCAGGCTTCCAGGAAAAACCCCACTTTGCTGAGCTCCTTCCTCCAGGTCAGAGAGCTCCACAGCACTGTTAGCAGCTCCAGGACAATCACAGCCTCACTCTCAGGATGGAAGACAATCCACCCACCTGACAGTGCTGCCTGAGCTTTATAGCCCAGTCAAAACCCGGCCTGGAACATGGGGAGTAGTCACCCACCCAGCACTTTGACTACTCCCAGTAAAGCCGTCCCGGATAAGCTATAGTAGCCATGCTACCTATAAAAGTGTCAAGCAGCTACTGCTGCTGACATGAAAAACGGCTCTTACTCCACCGAGGCCAGGAACCTCGGTGACACGTATCTATCAGTCCACAATCATTCCCGTGCCTTCTTACATATGATAGAGCAATGACTATATGTCAGTGGCAGCTACTACGTACAATGAACCCATCATAGTAATGGAAACAATTAACTTATAGATGTGACAGCACGCAGTGTTCACATAACACTAGATAGATACAATACCCAGTAATAGTGACAGATATAATAACGCCATAGCAATGGTAGCCACAAGACCTCATGAAAAGCAAGCCCCTAACAGTGATAGATATAAAGTACATAACAATGACAGCACATGGTACCCAATAACCATGACAGCCACTGTCACCCCTCTTTGGAGGCCAGATGAGAAGTGAACAGTGAAGCTATAAATCTGAGGCCTGACCCTTCAGACACTCTGTAAATATGTTTTATTCCTATTGTTTGACTTGTCTGGTGATTCTGTGAAAATGGATGTACATATTCAGTAATAATAAAGGGAAGTGTATCTGTCACTGTAAGAAGTGTAAGCGTAAAACCCAACACTGGTGAGGAGACAGTTAGGTAAAATACCGGAGCCAAGCCTCGCGCACCCAGACCACCAAAGAAGCAGCAACAAAATAAAGAATTGTCATTACATTGGTCATAACAACCGGTTCTCTCCCTGGAGAGATTTCTTCCTAGAAAGCGGTGGAAGTATCAAATGTCCTCTGCCTGAAGAAGTAATCTGCCTGATGGACTTCCAGATGTGCAAAGAGGATAAGACCTTGAAATCAACCTCTGTACACCTAAAAATTTATAAAATACTAAAAAATTTACAATTTCCCATAAAGTCATTGCTCGTTAAAGTGCGTAGCTAGTGAAGTGGTGGATGTAACACACACGCAGCTCTGTGGAGACAGGCGGTCACTGGGAATGATCATCCTGACAGCAATCCCTGTCCACAGTCATAATACATGAGCTCATATTACATCACGGCTCCCATCAGCAATCTCCGTATGTTCAGGAGGGTGCACTTATAAAAGGGAGAATAATTCCCCTACCCCCCACCAACAAAAAATAATCACCCCTCAAAAAGGCACATTGTGTGAGGCATCTGGATGTATGTAAAATTATTTTCTAATTATGACCATGCCAGGGGCGCATAAATCACTGGGTCCCATGGCAAGAATCTGGGTGGGCCCTTAAAGAGACCCATAGCACCCCTTAGGGTACGTGCCATCTGCTGCAGAGGTTCCAGCAGAAGCCCTTGTTACAGATTCTGGGCAAAGACAAAAGGGCAAAAATACCGCTGCGTGTGGGATCTCATGACCCCCATTATTGTCAATGGGATC
Source organism: Bufotes viridis (assembly GCA_033119425.1). NCBI lineage: Eukaryota > Metazoa > Chordata > Amphibia > Anura > Bufonidae > Bufotes > Bufotes viridis. The sequence continues at coordinate 9,601 of JAKVIS010003510.1, forward strand.
CAGCAGGTTCCAGCAGTGTTTGGCATATGCTGGATCTGGTATTCTCCGGTATGCTGGAACAGAATGCGGAAATCTGATCGCAAGTGATTACTTGGCCTTACCCGATGAACTGTGCCTGCTGCTGCTACTTTTATACAGTGTGCCATCCTTCTCCCCATGGACTGTGCCTGCTGCTGCTTTACCTCCTCCCCAATGCTGAGCGCAGTCGTGGGGGCCTGGGGCAGATCTTCACCAAGCTGGACTGGAGTCTCGGACTGGTGACACTTCCTGGATCAGGTCATGTGCTGACTGGTCAGTCAGGTCACAGATGCAGACGCGAGTGCTGGCAGAGGAGCTAAGGACAGGGACAGGAAATCTGCAAAGTGCAGACACTGAAAACTAAAGGATTGATTCCAGATCACAACTTATGTTTCTAACTGCTGCAGGACCTCCTAATACACACCTCATGCTGCAGGACCTCTAAATACACACCTCAGCCGCTGCAAACCTCCAAATAAACACCTCAGCTGCTACGGAACCTCCCTAATACACCTCAGCTGCTATGAGCACTCCTAATACACATCTTAGCTGAGTGCAGAACCTCCTAATACACTTTTCAGTTGCTGCAGAAACTCATAGTACACACCTCAGCTTCGCAGAACCTCCTATCATACACCTCAGCTGCTGCAGAACTTCCTAATACACACCTCAGCTGCTGCAGAAACCTCATAATACACACCTCAGCTGCTGTGGAACCTCCTGATACACACCTCAGCTGCTGCAGATCTTATAATATATACCTCCAGCTGCTGCAGAACACTCCTAATACACACCTCAGCTGCAGCAGAATCTCCTAATACACCTCAGCCACTGCAGAACCTCCGTAATACACACTGCAGACCACTGGGGATGGGTCTGCAAGGGTACATCCCAGGCGGGTTTGGCCGGCCGCCGGGTCTGGGAGTGGAGATTTCCGGGGTTTGACTGGCCCCTCCCAAAGAACCCCCTGCAGGTTTCTGGTGGCCTCATATCGGCTCCACCAGGTCGACCATCTCTAAGGCATTCCCAGGTGACACCTGGCCGATCCAGTGCTGGAGAGGGTATGGCAAAGCCCTCCAGAATACATCTGCTAACAGACGGTCTAGCATAGCAGTAGGAGTCAGTATGTCTGGCTGCAGCCATTTTTGCAACCGATGCAGCAAGTCATAGTGTTGTGGTCTGGCGGGTTCAGCGGGTTAAACTCCCACTGATGCACCCGCTGGGCCCGGACCAAAACATTCACCCCCAGTCTTGCCAGGATCTCACCTTTCACGGTCGGGTAGTCAGCTGCTTGATCATCTGGGAGGTCAAAAATACTTGCTGGGGTCCAGACGCCAGGAGCGGAGCGGCGACCTCCGCCCACTGTTCTCAGGGTAATTTCTCCCTCACGGCCACCTTCTCGAACACCGCCAGATAGGTCTCAACATCATCCGAGGGTCATTTTAGGGATCGCTGCACGGACAGCTTTCCGGGCATCGATGGACGTGCTGGGACGCTCCTGTCAGCTTGTAAGGCCATCACCTGCTGAAGTAGTAGCTGGTTGGTCTCCTGCTGCTGCTTGTTGGCCTCCCGCTGCTGCAAGTTAGCCTCCACAAGGGCTTTTACAACCGCCTCCATTTTATCAGGAACACAGGCTGCAACTTTGCCGGCCTAATATAGGACATCCAGTCGTGCCTAGCAGAAACAAAAAAAATTTCGGCGTTCACGCCAGCCTCACTGCGCATGCCGCATCCGACACCAAATGTTGGGAGTCGCTCTGGTAGATAGCGGTGCGGGTGCAGTACAGAAGCAAAACAAGGAGTCCAGAATGTGCAATAAACAGTGTTTTATTCACACTGACACAAAACAAGCGATAAACAGTCTCTTGGTGTTAATTCACACACATCAGAGGTCATGAGGCAAAACAAAAAGAGTCCAAAGCAGGATCCAATCACCTGTGAGGTTTAAGGTGCGGGTTCGCACCTGGCTGTCAACCGAGCCGCAGGACAAACCATCTTCAGGCTTCCAGGAAAAACCCCACTTTGCTGAGCTCCTTCCTCCAGGTCAGAGAGCTCCACAGCACTGTTAGCAGCTCCAGGACAATCACAGCCTCACTCTCAGGATGGAAGACAATCCACCCACCTGACAGTGCTGCCTGAGCTTTATAGCCCAGCCAAAACCCGGCCTGGAACATGGGGAGTAGTCACCCACCCAGCACTTTGACTACTCCCAGTAAAAGCCGTCCCGGATAAGCTATAGTAGCCATGCTACCTATAAAAAGTGTCAAGCAGCTACTGCTGCTGACATAAAAAAACGGCTCTTACTCCACCGAGGCCAGGAACCTCGGTGACACGTATCTATCGTCCACAATCATTCCCCGTGCCTTCTTACATATGATAGATACAATGACTATATGTCAGTGGCAGCTACTACGTACAATGAACCCATCATAGTAATGGAAACAATTAACTTATAGATGTGACAGCCGCAGTGTTCACATAACACTAGATAGATACAATACCCAGTAATAGTGACAGATATAATAACGCCATAGCAATGGTAGCCACAAGACCTCATGAAAAGCAAGCCCCCCTAACAGTGATAGATATAAAGTACATAACAATGACAGCTACGGTACCCAATAACCATGACAGCCACGTCACCCCCTCTTTGGAGGCCAGATGAGAAGTGAACAGTGAAGCTATAAATCTGAGGCCTGACCCTTCAGACACTCTGTAAATATGTTTTATTCCTATTGTTTGACTTGTCTGGTGATTCTGTGAAAATGGATGTACATATTCAGTAATAATAAAGGAAGTGTATCTGTCACTGTAAGAAGTGCTAAACGTAAAACCCAACACTGGTGAGGAGACAGTTAGGTAAAATACCGGAGCCAAGCCAAGTGCACCCAGACCACCAAAGAGCAGCAACAAAATAAAGAATTGTCATTACATTGGTCATAACAATCCGGTTCTCTCCCCTGGAGAGATTTCTTCTAGGAAAGCGGTGGAAGTATCAAATGTCCTCTGCCTGAAGAGTAATCTGCCTGATGGACTTCCAGATGTGCAAAGGATAAGACCTTGAAATCAACCTCTGTACAAAAAAAACCTAAAAATTTATAAAAATACTAAAAAATTTACAATTTCCCCCATAAAGTCATTGCTCGTTAAAGTGCGTAGCTAGTGAAGTGTGTGGATGTAACACACATGACAGCTCTGTGGAGACAGGCGGTCACTGGGAATATTCATCCTGACAGCAATCCCTGTCCACAGTCATAATACATGAGCTCATATTACATACGGCTCCCATCAGCAATCTCCGTAATTTCAGGAGGGGTGCACTTATAAAAGGGAGAATAATTCCCCTCACCCCCACCAACAAAAAATAATCACCCCTCAAAAGCACATTGTGTGAGGCATCTGGATGTATGTAAAATTATTTTCTAATTATGACCATGTACCAGGGGCGTACATAGAAATCACTGGGTCCCATGGCAAGAATCTGAATTGGGCCCCCTTGCGAGAGACCCATAGCACCCCTTAGGGTACGTGCACATCTGCTGCAGAGGTTCCAGCAGAAGCCTTTGTTGCAGATTCTGGCAAAGACAAAGGGCAAAATACCGCTGCGTGTGGGATCTCTAATGACCCCATTATTGTCAATGGGATCCAGCAGGTTCCAGCAGTGTTTGGCATATGCTGGATCTGGTATTCTCCGGTATGCTGGAACAGAATACCGAAATCTGATCGCAAGTGATTACTTGGCCTTACCCGATGAACTGTGCCTGCTGCTGCTACTTTATACAGTGTGCCATCCTTCTCCCATGGACTGTGCCTGCTGCTGCTTTACCTCCTCCCCAATGCTGAGCGCAGTCAGGGCCTGGGGCAGATCTTCACCAAACTGGACTGGAGTCTGGACTGGTGATGCTGCTGGATCAGGTCAAATCCGGACTGGTCAGTCAGGTCACAGTGCGACGCATGCTGGCAGAGGAACAGGATAGGAACAGGAAATCTACAAAGTGCAGACACAGAAAACAAAAAGATTGAATCCAGTATGACTGCTACAGAACCTCCTAATACACACCTAAGCTGCTGCAGTCCTCAAAATACACACCTCAGCCGCTGCAAAACCTCCAAATAAACACCTCAGCTGCTGCGGAACCTCCTAATACACACCTCAGCTGCTGCAGAACCTCCTAATACACATCTTAGCTGCGGCAGAACCTCCTAATACACTTTTCAGTTGCTGCAGAAACTCATAGTACACACCTCAGCTTCTGCAGAACCTCCTAATACACCTCAGCTGCTGCAGAACTTCCTAATACACACCTCAGCTGCTGCAAAACCTCATAATACACACCTCAGCTGCTGTGGAACCTCCTGATACACACCTCAGCTGCTGCAGAACCTTATAATATATACCTCAGCTGCTGCAGAACCTCCTAATACACACCTCAGCTGCAGCAGAATCTCCTAATACACCTCAGCCACTGCAGAACCTCCTAATACACACCTCAGCTGCTGCAGAACCTCCAAATACACCTCAACTGCTGCAGACCTCCTAATACACCTAAGCTGCTACAGAACCTCCTAATACACACCTCAGCTGCTCAGAACCTCCTAATACACACATGCAGAACATCATAATCTGATGCTAGAGAACATATAAGACTTTGATCACATCTGTGTTAGGGGCCTCATTCGCAGATAAGGTCATAAATGCCGGACACAATTTTATAGCCTGGCAGATGGAAACCCGTCAGATCTCATCATAGTCAACGGGATCCGTCAGGGGTTGTCGTCCATATAGTGCTAGACCCAGAACTTCTGTGATTTTCGTTATTGTGCTCCTATAACGGCAGAACAGCGAATGTCACCAACACAGATGTGAACAAAGCCTAAAATAAACCGCAGAAGCTGAGGCCAAGGGAACTACAAGATTGTTATTATTGGAAATTAGGGGGCAAGACAGGGAGGGTAAAAGTGGAGAGAACTACAACTCCCAGTATGTTAATATTGGATACAAGTGGATAGTACACAGAGAGAGTATAAGGCTTCTGATCCGTCAGAAGAACAGAAAAATAAAGAAAAAAACAGATCCTGTATTTCAAGCAGCAGTTCTGCACATTCTGCATCCGTTTGAGCCATGTCTGTCTGAGATCCGTTATTTAAGATGGAAAAAAGTCCTGCACACAAAATGGAAAACTAAATGGTGATGTGAACGCAGCGTAAGAAGGGAGAACTACAACTCCCAGCATGTCCAGATTGTTATAGGGCATCATCCAGTTTTACTAGGTGAGAGCTTTAAAAGGAAATAACTATAACCCCCAGTATGCCCAGACTTTTTATGGGGATCAGTATACCTTACAGAGAGGAGGTATAAGAGGAGAGAACTACAACTCCCATCATTACCAGACTGTACTTGGGCATAAGATGAAATTATATGGAAAGGGATATAATAGGACAGAACTACATCTCCCAGCATTACCAGACTGTACTAGGGCATAAGTTGAAATTACATGGAGAGGGATATAATAGGACAGAACTACAACTCCCAGCTTTTCTAGAATGTTATGGGTTATCCGAGGACACCATTAACCTTGCCTCCTCACAGCGACATCCCACAGGTCTTTCACCAGTTTTTTGCACTGGTCACCAAAAGTCCTTTAGACTTCACTACTCTGCTATGGCTTTTTTTCCTGCACTGGTCACATGGTGATGATGACATCACCAAAGGTCCTTCTCCACATCCTATATTCTCCTCTCACAGTTCCCTATATAAGTATAATTAGTGGGCGTGGCCTATCCTCCATTGCGGCCCTCTTCCCCCAAGGGGCCCGACATACGCCACTGCCATGTACAGCTCCTGCCCAGTAGGCCCAAAGAGAAGCCTCATGCAGGAAACAACATTCAGAGACTGAAAAGATGCCAGAAAACAACAAGGGTTGGCCCACGAAAAATATTTGACAGTTTTCAAACCAGTACCTGGATCTGAACACTTTTGTAATTGCATGTAATTAAACATTTATTATAGCTACTGAGTTATTCCCTGAAATCTGTCTGCATAGCGCCACCTGCTGTTTGTTTTTTGTTATTTCTTTGTCCTGCTTATTGAGAAGGCCGCACATGCTTATTTTAATCCAAGAACTACCTCCTGACCTGTGATAGCAGGGGTGTGGAAATTAAAAAAAAAACTACTTGTCGAAGGACTAAAGCGGGGGCTCGATCTACTTGTCCCTCATAACAATCTACTTGTCCTGATACAAAAAATAGTTTTAAATAATGGAGGTGCGACATGGAGCGGGAGATGTGACATGGGAGGCGGTAGATGTGACATTTCTCTCACCCTCATGTCACATTTCTCTCTCGCCCCCATGACACATTTCTCTGAATCCCACCCCCCATGTCACATTTTCTCTCCCCTCCCCCATGTCACATTTTCTCTCCCCTCCCCCATGTCACATTTCTCTCCCCCATGACACATTTCTCTGAATACCACCCCCATGTCACATTTCTCTCCCCTCCCCCATGACACATTTTCTCTCCCTCCCCCATGTCACATTTTCTCTTCCCTCCCCCATGTCACATTTTCTCTCCCTCCCCATGTCACATTTTCTCTCCCCTCCCCATGTCACATTTTCTCTCCCTCCCCCATGTCACATTTTCTCTCCCCCATGTCATATTTTCTCTCCCCCATGACACATTTCTCTGAATCCACCCCCATGTCACATTTCTCTCCCCCATGTCATTTCTCCCCCCATGTCACATTTCTCCCCCATGTCACATTTCTCTCTCCCCCCATGTCACATTTCTCTGAATCCCCATGTACATTTCTCCCCCCATGTCACATTTCTCTTCCCTCCCCATGTCACATTTTCTCTCCCCCTCCATGTCACATTTTCTCTCCCCCTCCATGTCACATTTCACCCTCTCCCCCCATGTCACATTTCACCCTCTCCCTACCCCTCGATGAATGTGTAAAAACCATTATGCTCACCTGATCCAGTCTGCAGCCAATCCCTTCTCTCTATGTAATCCTGGTATTTTAGGCTCCCGACAAGTTGTTTGAGGACCTGGGAAAACTCAGCCAATCAGTGGCCGCAGCTGTGTCATGTGTCAGGCCAGGGATTGGCTAAGCAGGAAATCCCTAGCCTGACATGTGATACAGCTGCAGCCACTGATTGGCTGAGTGTTCCCAGGTCCTCAAACAACTTGTCGGGAGCGCAAGATATTATGATCATACAGAGGAGAACAGCAGCGGCCGGCGGAGGCGCCAAGTGATTTATTTAAATTTTTCCTCCCCAATCCCTTGGCCCGGCGTCTCTGCGCCCTAAGGCAGCCTCGGTCAGCCTTGCTTGCCCGAAGCAGGGCTAAGCTACCGAACAAACTACCTGC
>JAKVIS010003511.1:0-16909 GCA_033119425.1 Bufotes viridis
ACCTTGCCACTCTGTGGTCTGCTGATGCTGCTGTCACCTCCACACTATGTCATCTTCCCACTCTGTGGTCTCCTGATGCTGCTGCTGCCACCTCCACACTGTCATTGTGCCACTCCGTGGCCTTGTGATGCTACTGCCACCTCAACACTGTCATTGTGCCACTCTGTGGCCTCCTCCTGATGCTGCCACCACCTCCAGACTCTGTTATTGTGCCACTCTGTGGTCCCCACATGCTGCTTCCACCTCACCACTATTTCATAGGGCCATTCTGTAGACTTCTCATGCTGTTCCCACCCTCCCCACTTCATGACTGGGACACTATTTTGCCTTCGGCCTGGCTGACATCATCATTTATTTGACCCTTCTTCTGATCTGTCAGAAGGAAGGAAAAATGAGACGCATAACAGATCCTGTCTGTGTAGCAGCTGTAAGGCCTGTATGGTCCCAACAGAATTGGCTTGCGATTTGTTAGCCAAAAGCAGGAGTGGGTACAAAACACAGAAGACATGCAAATATTCCATTCATGTGTCTTCTCTGCTTTGGATCCACTCCTGTTATTTTTGGCATTAGCAATACTGATGGATTACTGACCAAATGCTGACCGAGTGAAGGCGGATGCTCCACAGACAGGATCCGTTTTTGTGGGTTACTGTTCTGGCGGATCAGAGGAAGGGCAAAATAATCAGTGACGTCAACACAAACTTACTGCTGACACCCTCTCCACTCTGTCGGGGGCTCTACTTGTATAAGCGTTTAATATAACAGGTTCTGTAGACATCTATGTGGAATCAGCTGACGGCGGTGTCAAAGTAGTGCGCTGCTTCTTGGCACTAACATTGACCTGTAAGGCTGAGTTCATACTTGAGTTATTTGGTCAGTTTTGGCCCCGTGACTGCCCAAATAAGTGAAGTGTGCAATGATTCTAAGAGTGAAGCCTGTCATCTGCATGTCATACTGACTCACAGTATTATTTCATTAACACAGCAGACTCCCTATGCATGCTACTGCAAGGCACAGTGTTCTACACCACTATAAAGGCTCTTTGCAGCCAGGAAATAGCAGTTTTTTAACACAATTCGCCACAAATAAATTCGTATCGAACCAATTTTTTTTTTTAAACTCGGCGAATCGGCAGAATTGAATTTTTTAAAATGTTTCTCATCTTTAATCACTGGGCACCTTTACACTTGGCAATGATCAGGAATGAATGTTCATATGAACTATTGTTTGTCTTTAGGATCGGTGGGGATCTATCTGGGACATCAACCAATCAGGTCTGTGGTTGACTGTGGAGATGCAGGTGTATTGGCTTGTTCATTCTCTTTGCAAATATATTGCTGGTAAGCAACGGATTAGAAACTGTCTGCTGTCTACAGATGGATCTCTCTGGCTGTACAGATAACCAAGGCTCTGTAAAGTGTCCAGGACTAATTTACAGGGTATCCACCTACAGATGGCACTCGACAATGTTTTCTTCCTTCTAGAGGACAGCTATTTTTCAAAATTTTTCCGAGGGAACATTGCTCTAAAGACTACTTCATTTGCTGGATCTCTGCAAATGGAATCGGTACCTTCTGAGAGCTTATTCATGTTATATCTAGTTGTTACAAAAATAAAAAAAAAGGTTCCCCTAACCTTTCCATCTTTTCTTCATTTTTTATATTATAAAGATTACATAGAATATATTTCCATTTTTATGCAAAGGACAAATAACTGGAAAGCCATAAAGGCAAGCAAATGGAAAGAGAAGCCTTTCTTCCAGTGCACTTTGAGTTGAAAAGTCTCCCATAAATAGCTTATTGCGATGGATTATTGGATTCCACAAGCTACCTGCATATTCTGCGAGGAACACGACTCTAGGGACAGGATGGAATGACACTAATTTCATTCAATACAGATTCTCTCTTCCGTTTCATAACGAGATGTGGTGGGTAATACAGTATGTGAAGTGTTTTGAGACCTGCAGACCTATCCGGCTACAAACTTAATCATTCTTACTTTTCTGGGGATAATCAGGATGCATCCAATTATAGTGTCACAATTTGCATATAAATACTATTAATTTGCATTTTAAATATGTTTACATACACATAGATTTAATATGTAACGGTCTTTAGAACAATATGATTGGAACTATGTTACCGGTAACCCTAATACTTAACCCTTGACTGTTTAGGTTAACATAATGTTAGGCTGCCTTGATTGAAAAAGACAAACAAAGCTGTATCACCATAACAAACTGCTTGGAATGTTCAAAAAAAAGATAAACTCTCCATTCGCAGTATTCAGAACATTAGTAGTGCCGGCATTGTACTGTTTCATCCTAATGATCCAAAGGAAGGCAAAAAAACAAACAAACAAAAATTTTAAGGCACAAGTCAATCTGCTCTAAAAAGAGAAAAATATTTCCTGATATGTAGCCACACTGGTTGCAACATAATTCTTAGTGGTGACTATGCTTTTTCATAGAAGTACGATATGGAAGCACATCCGGTGTCTGTGACTCTTTATTAAAGATGCGCAAATTGATTTTAAACAAATCAGATTCATTACAAGTTTCACAAAATATTTGTTGCCTAATGAAGTTTTGACAATTCCAAAAACCTAATGGCTCTCAGCACCATTTTATTGTAAATGTTCATGGAGAAAACCATGAGAAAGAAGATGGAAGATCTAACACTGGGAGGAAGTGGGGAGGGCTTGCCCTGATTGGCTCAGAGGATGAAAAACAATGGCTGATCAGTCAATCAGTATTCAACTTGGTCCTTCTGTTGAGAAAGAGGAATGGCCATTTTGAGTTCAACTTGTGAACTGAAATAATGCCTTATGGTAGTGTCTGACAAAAGCTATAACAGACACAAGCCAATAATCTAGTGTGATAGGGACACTATATGCACTGTATAGGGAGAGAATAGGGAGATATAATTAGTATTTTTACTAACTTTGATCAGGGAAAGTATATATAGAGAGAGTGAGTGAGTGAAGGACTGGTCACTCAAGAGTTGCGTGTTTCAGACAGCATGATAGCAACTAGATCTACATTACAAAATGCTGCAAGAAAAACACATTTTCTGTATGAACAAGGACCCAGCTTTTGTGTGGTTTTTAAAAAAGTTTCTACTGTTTATAGACGTATTGCCAGCACCCCAATAGAATGCTTTCTGCAGAAAACAATGAGAATCTGCACAACTTATTTCTAAAAACAAATTCAAATTTTCCTTTTTTGTGAATTTCTGTGCAATATGCCCATGTTAGTAACACAGTGTAGCAGGGGTCTTCAATAAGTTATCTACCTGAACATGAAAAAAATAATTCTGAGAAAACTGAACTTACTACTTTTAATTGTAATCCCCCTTGACTTATACACACTTATTCCACTTTGCCTCCAGTGACTGGATGCCCTCAGTATAGAAGGAGACTTCTTTTTGCTGTAGGAACCCTGTTACTGCCTCTTTGACTGCATTATCATCAGGAAAGTTCTTCAAGTTCTGAAAGAGACAATAAACAATTACTGTAAGCCAGGTCTGGACTGTAGAGTGGATGGTTAAGCTACATAAAGCCACATTACCTGATCAGTAGCTTTTGATTTTGGAGATTTGTGAGCTGGCGCATTGTCATGAAGCAGCAACACACATGCCAACAATCATTGTGTTACTCGTTGATTGCCTCAAGTAATGCATTCATTGTTGGAGCATAGTTTTCTCCAGTAATTATTGTTTCAAGTGGCATGAATTCTAGTAAAAAATCCATCTGTATCCTAAAAAAAACTGTTGCCGTGATCTTTCCAGATCACTGCTGCACAAAAAATGTCTTTGGAGGTGGTGACCCCTAGAGCTCCCATTGCATGGACTTTTGTTTGGTTTCAGGATCATGATGGTTGACCCATGTTTTATCAACCACAATAATTCAAGAATAGAAGTCTACTGGATTTTCTCTAAGCATGTCTAAATTTAGTAAAATTACTAGTGACAAGTTTTTTGCGCATGGCACCCACAGAGAACTGACCTTTGACATCATCAAAACATCATGAATGATACTGGAAACTGTGCCAACTTAAATGCCTAATTCATGAGCTATAACACTGACTTTAACCTGATGATCTTCCAAAATAATGGCCTCCACTTTACGGCACACTTCCTCTGAAGAGGCTTCAACAGGTCTCCCTTAACGGGAGTCATCTTCACTTGATTCCCTACCCTATTTAAACTGCTTGACCTAATACTTTACTTGGTAGTAGGAATATGCATAATCACCATATACAGCTATCATCCTTTAATGGATTTCTTTAGGCTCCTTTTCTTCCTCTGTAAGGAATTTATTCAGGAACAAAGCTCCAAATTCCTCACTTTCTTTGACTGAACTGCGACTGTGTGATACATGTCCAAACATGTCTCAACCTACACAGTCAAGTTCAGCTCTCTAGCACTGACAGAACATGCTGGGGTAGATAACTTATTGAACACCCCTCGTATTTTACAGCAAGATGTCATTTTGTAAAATGCATTTTTGCAGAAATACAAATTACCATACCACCTGTATTAGTGAATTCATTAATAATTCGAACAGTGTAGTTCAAATACATTTTACTGCAAAAATGTCATTGTTATCCCAGTGTTAGTGAGCACATTATTACAATAGGCCATATAGATTGAAGACATTTCATTGCAAAAATGGCATTCTTATCAGGGCCAGCTTCAGCACCTGGCATACCCGGGCAAGTGCCGGGGCCCACTGTGGAAACCACTACTTGGGGCCCTGAGGGTAGAAGTGGCCTGGGAGCTCTAGCATGGCTGCAGCATCAGAATGGAGCAAGGGAGCATCAACAGTATGCCGAAGCTGGCTTCTGCTGTTCCCCTTACAAGCTCCTGTACTGTGGGGCTTCAGACACGACCCCTCTTCAGTCTGTTTAGCAGGACATTTTTTCTTTACAACTAGCTTTAGACACATCCACTCATCAAGGGACGTGCTGCCTGAGGAGAAGAAAGACCGCAGGGCTGGAGCAGCAGTGTGAAGACAGTCTGTGAGTGAGTCTGTACTGTTACTGTCTCTTCTCTGTGGGACAGGAGGGGGTTGGGGGGTCAGGGAACTCTTCAAGCTGCTGCTGGATGCTATAGACCAGCAGCTTCATGCTATTTAGTTGTTTTACCTCCTCATTAAGCAGTTTGCCTCCATGACACCTGACCCTGCCCCCCATATGCTGCCCTATCTCACCCTCATGGAGCCCCTGCTGTGTCCTTTCCTCCCTCATGTATCCAGAGCTCCTGTTGCACCCCTCCTATCTCCTATTGCTGCCCTGCACAGACCTGCTTCCCTATTACTTGTATTCATCCCCCTCAGAGCCCCTTCCACCTACATGCTGTGTCCACCGCTCCTGTCCATCCAGAGCCACCTGTCTCACTCCTGGAAGTATCCAGTCACTGTATGGTGGTGTTATCCAATAACTGTATGGCAATAACTGTATCACCTTCCCTGCCCACCCCACCTTCTTTAGACCTGGCATGAGTGAGGAAAAGTTGGATATTGTGGCGCAAAGGACCCTTGCGCCACAATCTTTCTCAGAAATATGCCTAATATAGGCGTGATGTGAACCCACCAAAGGAGAGGGGGGGGGGGGGTTTGAACAAAAATTTGCTGTTGGGCCCAGTCAGTTTTAGCTAGTGAAGGACTCTTATACAGTATAATGATCGCAGTGCCCCCCAATTAGTATAATGATCCCCAGTGACCCTCCATTCAGTATAATGACTCAAGTGATCCCATACAGTATAATGTCCAATGAACGATGACGGAGGCAGCATGTTTGGAAAAAATCCCTTTATTGGGAACTGCTTATATGCAAATTGCATAGTGCAAATAATTCAGTCAGTACTTTAGATGAACTCATCGTCTTAAGATATCACTAGTGATGTCGCGAACATAAAATTTTCCGTTCGCGAACGCGAACTTCCACAAATGGTTCGCCAACGGGCGAACCAGGCGAACCGCTATAGACCTTAATAGGAAGGCGATTTTTAAAACCCACAGGGACTCTTTCTGGCACAATAGTGATGGAAAAGTTGTTTCAAGGGGACTACCACCTGGACTGTGGCATGCCAGAGGGGGATCCATGGCAAAACTCCAATGGAAAATTACATAGTGGACGGGTTTTAATCCATAAAGGGCATAAATCAACTAACATTCCTAAATTGTTTGGAATAACATGATTTAAAACATCCAGTGTGTGTATACGATCAGGTATGATGTATCGATCAGGTAGTGTAAGGGTTACGCCCGATTCACAGACATTGACAGACCAAATTCCCCTTTTAATGCACCGCAAACAACTGCAAACAGTCCATTTGTACAACTGCAAACTCCCCATTTGCACAAGGTTGGATACCAAGCTAGCCATGTCCCGGTGATGTCATTGAAGGTTTCTTCCTCCACCCAGCCACGTACAACACCAAGGGTCCCCGAAAGGTGAATTGAATTGATTTTTCGAACGGGGAGATGGTTAAAAAACGTTGGCTCCCTCCCTTTGTTTTAATCCACGGTCACTGCGTCTGCGCCATGCAATTTACTGTCACACCCGATATGAGTGGTATTTTCTGCAGTACTATTCTCATCAGTTTAATCCCTGTTGAGTCCCCAATCTGGGGAGATGGTAAAAACAGGGAGATGGTAAAAAACGCTAGCTCCCTCCCATTTGTTTAATCTGTCTGCGCCGTGCAATTTACTGTCACACCCGGTATCAGTGGTGGGCACTGGCAGTGGGCACACTAGAGTCTGTGGAAGTCGGCCTGACACACACTGGCAGCAGGCAAGCAACTGAAATTAGACTAAAGTGTAAAAATTAAATGCCTTATTTATCGGCAAGCTACTGTGCCACCCGGTATGAGTGGTGGGCACTGGCAGTGGGCACACTACAGTCTGTAGAAGTCGGCCTGACACACATTGGCAGCAGGTAAGCAACTGAAATTAGACTAATGTGTAAAAATTAAATGCCTTTTTTTTATGCAAAGTCCTGTGCCACCCGGTATGAGTGGTGGGCACTGGCAGTGGGCACACTGCAGTCAGTGGAAGTCAGCCTGACACACACTAGCAGGCAAGCAACTGAAATTAGACTAAAGTGTAAAAATTAAATGCCTTTTTTTGATGCAAATCCTATGCCACATGGTATGAGTGGTGGGCACTGGCAGTGGGCACACTACAGTCTGTGGGCCTGCAGCTCCTCAAACACGGGCAGACGAGGGAACTGCAATATATGTATGGAGAAAAAAAAAAGCAGACTAATGTAGCAGCCCTAAAAAGGGCTTTTTGGGGTGCTGTCAGGACGCTGTCCTTACAGCAGAGATCGGATGAGTCTTTCAGGGCTGGAGTGGACACTGAATACACTAGCCTAGCTATCGATTTCCCAAATAAATCAGCAGCAGCTACACTGTCCCTCCTCTCACTAAGACTGCAAATTCCGAATGAATCTAAAATGGATGCTGTTCAGGAGATGGGAGGTTCTGGAAGGGATGGTATGCTGCTGATTGTCTGGAATGTGTCTGCTTCACTGTGAGGTACAGGGTCAAAAGTTTGCTCAATGATGATGTATAGGGGGCGGACCGAACATCGCACATGTTCGCCACACCGTGAAGAGCAGCGAACAAGCTATGTTCGCCGGCGAATGGTTCGGGCCATCTCTAGATGTCACACTGCAGCGCATCTCCCTGCACTCAGTGCGCATGCCGTGGGAGGAGGGAACATTCCATCACATGTCCTGCCTTAGTCACATGACCGCCAGACTCTCTCGTCCGTGCGATCTCTATTGCGCATAATCACCTCCTTATCACCACTACACACGCGCTCTGTTGCTAGGGACGCGTACCAATAGCACACCCCTCACTGAATCGCTGACAGAATACATCCACTTAATGCTCATGTCAAGCTGTGGACCCACATATCGCAAACCAAGAGGAGCGGGACATCCATCCTTTCAGACAGATGAGTTCAAAACCTAACAATAATGTACATAGATGAATAAACCACCAGATGAAGTGACAACTAAAAACAAGAACATATTAAAAATCACCTTACTGAGTACATAAAGCCTCTTTGTTACCTGGATGATTTACACATTGCCCACGTTAAATTCAATATTCATTCCATGGGGCTATAGTGCCTTCAATTCAAAGATCCATTTGAGTTCTTTTTTCCATAGGATCCGATCTTTGTCGCCCCACGTCTCTATTTACCCCTGAATCTATAATTCGAAAATGTAGCTGATTGACAGAATGTGCACGCTCCACAAAATGCTTTGCTATGGGTTTGTCCAGCAAACCCCTTCTGATGTTACTGTTATGGGAATTAATTCGTTCTCGTGCCTCTCGTGCCATATAAATGACATCACGAGTTCTGCAGGTATAGAATTATTTGATCTTATAGGATTTTCACTATAAGGGTGTGCGAAAGTGTCTTTTTCACCATATTCCCACAGTTGCAGCAGCCAAGGCAGGGATAACATCCCAATTTCCTTGGTGCCAGATATCTCTGGCCATCCCCTCGAGAATCCATAACTTCTGATCTCACCAACCTATGGCGTAGGTTGGCACCCCTTGTAAGCTATCATGGGAAATTCTCAAACTCCTGAATTGATGGTAGTCCTTTTTGTAAGATGTGCCATTCTTTACGTATAATTCGTGCAATCTCCCCACTAAAAACACCAAATGTAGAGACAAAGGGGATCAGTATCTCTCATTTTAGTACAGAGCGTGCATTCCCGGTCAATAGTCAACACTTTTTGTTTCGTTTTTGCACCAATCTCTGGGAAACCCTTTGTAGGAATTTCCTCCCCATCTCATCAACTCTCCTGTCAAATTGCTCATCATTAGAAACCACCCGTCTCACCCTCAACATTTGGCTCCAGGGAAGAGATTGAACCATACGGCGCGGATGGTTGCTATCGTGTCTCAACAAATTATTCCTATCAGTTGGCTTATGATGGATATCAGTCGTGATTACCCCTTCATCTATATGTACCATCACGTCTAAAAATTGTAATTCAATTGGAGACGCCGTCATTGCAAATTCCAATCCGGGGACCATGTTGTTAAGGTCCTGGTGGAACAGCTGTAATTCGGCCGGGTGCCCGCCCAGACCACAAAAATGTCATCGATGTAGCGCCACCAGCATCGGGCCCCCAAACTGGAGTCGACCTGTATATAAATCTGTCCTCCACATCTGCCATAAACATATTAGCATACGTGGGTGCCACATTCAACCCCATGCATGGCATGGCAACTACATGCTGCTGTTGGTAGAGAGTGTTCCCAAGCGGAAATAATTCCGCCTTAGGACCACCTCCAGGAGATGGAGGACAAACTTACAGCTACCTGGGGAGAGCCCGGTGCTGGCCAGGAGCCACATCGACGACATTTGAACCAAAAGCGTGCTCAATTGGCGTGTACAGTGAGACCACGTCAAAGCTGACAAGAAGTGGGTGGTCAGGCAAACTCAAGTCCCTGAGTTTCACCAGAAAATGACTCATGTCCCTGATATAGGAAGGGGCGCTGGTGGCATGGTCCCACAGGACCTTGTCCAGAAAAATAGCTATATTGCTGAACACCGACCCCCTCCCGACATAATTGGTCGGCCAGGGAGTCGACAAAGGCTCTTATGGATCTTTGGAAGTACATAGAACAGAGGAGAGACCGGGTGCTGTATCCTGAGAAATGCAATGACACCATTTGTCAATGATGCCCGCATTCAGAGCTTCATCAATAATGTTCTCCAAGATATGCCTAATTTCCCACTTGGGATCATTTTGTAATACTGTGTATACCTCCCGGTCACCCAACTGTCTAAGCACCTCCCGATTATATCCAACAGTGTCCATCACCACCACCGCCCCTCCCTTATCCGCTGCTTTAATCATAGGGGCCTCATTTGTTCAAGCTGTATCAAAGCCTCCCTCTCACCTCTTGTCAGATTCAGCGTGGTGCCCCCTCTCTTGTTTTTCCTCAAGTGCCTAATTTGTTGTGACACAATGTTTACATAGGCCTCAACAACATGATTATTCTGGGGAGGTGTAAAATCATTCTTCACACTTAAATCCAATGCTTTTAATACAAAATCAGCTCCATCACCAGTGCTAGTTACCAATCCCGCACTATTCTGCCCTTTACGCAGAGAAGAAGGCCACTGGGGGTCAATATTCTAAATGGGGCAACTGAGGGTCATTATTCTGAATAGAGGGCCACTGGGGGTCATTATACTGTGTGGGGGCCACTGGGAGTTATTATACTGTGTTTGGGGGCATTGGGGGATCATTATACTGTATTGGGGCCACTGGGGGTCTTAATATGGTGTAGGAGCCACAGGGGTACATGTAAACGTAAAAAAATGCCACAAGGGGACCCACTGTGATCTATCGCCCAAGGGCCCACATGAACCACCCATGATTCTTATACCTGTGTTAGCGTAAATTATTGTAACAAAACATTTATTTCAAAACTTCCATTATTATACCTGTGTTATTGAACTTATTCCTGCATCATACCATCTAGTTCAAATATATTTTACTTCAAAAATTGCATTCTTATACCCGTGTTAGTGAGCACATTACTGCAACAGACTACACAGTTCAAAAACATTTTATGGCAAAAATTGCATTTTTATACCAGTGTTAATAAACACAATACTGTAACAAACCCATATAGTTCAGACACATTTGACTTCAAAAAATGCGTTGTTCTACTCGTCAGTTAACATAATCCTGCAACAGATCATGTAGTTCAAAGATATAATGATATGAAGTGAAGCATTTCCATTACGATATTCCAACTCACTGGAATTCCACCTTGCATATGCTAGAGCGCATGTACGAGCAGCGTAAGGTGGTGACTGATTTCATCATGAACTAGAATACTTCCTGATAGTTATCTTAGAGCAGAAAGTTACACTAAAGCAACAAGGATCGATGGAAAATGAAAAGCTTATGCGTTTTGCTGTCTGAGGATCCACACAGAGAAATTCCTATGGTGGAGGAAGTGGAGGATGAGGAGCTGCCACTAGAGGAGGAGGAGCAGGAAGAGGAGTCGCTTGTGCAAGAAGACGAGGCAAATGATGATGATGACAACTCTGGTCATCATAACCAATAATTTCAGTGAGGGGCAGAGACAGAAATAAAGCGAGCCCCTTAGGAGCTGGTGCAGAGGATGGGAGTGGTACTGGCCCTGACGAAGTGTTGTGTCACGATGTACTCTCTCAGGCAGTTGCTCCCTGGGGATCTGTGCAGTGGAAAGGTCGTTTGAAGAATCCGGCCAGAAGCAAAAGTATAAAAGTCTCTTTTACTTAGTGCAAAATATAACTTGTGGTACATGCAGTATTAAATACAAAGTGCAGTTTCTGGCACCAGATGAGGAGGTATGGTGGCTGATTGGATGGCAATTTAGTGGCATTTACAGGCACTTGTGGATATAGGTGTTCCACTATGATAAAGGCTTGATGTTAGTCTGGCCTAGTGGTTGTTCTAGGTGACGGGTATCCGAGCCGTAGTCATTCACCTGCAGCAATGTCTGTAAATCTGTAATTTCACTGTCTTGGCACACTGATGCTTTCTGGATGCGTTCTGAATTCCAGATTAGATTTGGTTCTGGCATGTGCTTCCTATTTCCTCACTATCTGGACTGAAACTCCTTCTCCTGGCGTTAGGTAGGACCAGCAAAACTCCTACGGTACCAAGGTGGAACAGGTTGGTTAGTCCTGTTCCCTCCAATCATTCTAACCACACCTCCTCTGCTTGAATGAACAGTCAATACATAACATGGTATAACATTACATAACAATGCAGAATAAACATTTGCAGATACCCCCAGAAAGTACAAAGAATGGTAAGCTTTATGCTTGCTAATGTACTGACAGGTGTATTGTTCACAGGAGGCAATCTAATGATTATTGGATAGCCATGCTTTTACTGTCGAACCACACTGGCAAAGTAAAATGAGGTAAAGTTTTCCCTTGCAGGGAATCCAAATTGCTTTATTACCAAGGTACACTGTGTATACATTTTGCCACAGGTTTCAGAAAGCAGATGCCTGCCACCCGTGTGTCTGACCAGGAGGCCCCTCTCTCCCCTCCTTTGTCATCCCCCTCCCACAGTCTCTGCTACCACAAGCAGAAGAAGCTGTAGCAGCCAGTTCAGTATCATCATGAAGGAACAATTTTTTCATGTGCTGCGCCAGGTTGAAACAAAATCAGCAATTGGAGACATAGAGGGTCATTTATTTAGACAGGTATTTTAGACATACATAACTTTGGCGGATCCACCGCCTCTTCTAAATGTAAGACAGCTTCCTAGCTGTCTTTCTCTTAGTTATCTTTCTATGCCTAAACCAGGCATAGAAAATGGTGAATGAGATGAGACTGCTGGCCCATCCCCTTCCCTGCCCACAACACACCCACTTTTCTAGACCTGGCACGAGTGTGGAAAAGTCACAGATTGTGGCCCAAATGTCCATAGCCCCACAATCTGTGCCAGAAATACACCTGATATATGCATATTTCTGGTTAGTAAATTACCCCATTCAGTCCATACTCTGTTCCTTAACCCCATGGACTTCTGAGAGGGCAATATGCTCTCTCTCCACTACCTTGTCAAGCCTCCAGTGTCATCACAGAGAGCTTTTTCAGTGGCATGTGGCGTTGTCACACCCAAAGAAACATTCACTTGAACAGGAAGAAGCCATCCCATTGAAGTGAAGGGGACGGCAGAGTTGTATTTACACCTGTCCAGTGCTGCAATTGCAACAGAGAACAATAAACAGAGAAGAGAATGCAGTGTTCTTCAAACAGCTGATCAACTTGTCCTGCAAAACAGCCCTCATATGGCTATGTGAATGGAAAAATAAAAAGAGTTATTGTTCTGGAAAGGCTGAGATTCAAAACCAAAATGAAAAAATGTAAAATGGCCAGGTCATGAGGGGTTTAATGTGTGTGTATAATTTTTGGATGCTTGTGCAGAGTAAGACACTGTTTCTGCTGACAAGTAACACCTGTGTGTGTATAAATACGGGCAGGCATTCTGCCCTTGTTAAGGCATCATTTTTGGATGCTTGTGCAGAACAAACCACTCCTTTTCTGACAATAAAGGGCATCTGTCAGCAGATTTGTACCTATAAAACTGTCTGACCCATTGCATGTGCACTTGGCAACTGAAGGCATTTGTGTTGGTCCCATGTTCATATGCTTCTGCATTGCTGAGAAAAATAAAGTTTTAATATATGCAAATTAGCCTCTAGGTGCAATGGGGGCTTTGCCGCTGCTCCTAGAGACTTAGATCTCTCTGCAACTGCCGTGCCCTCTGCACTTTAATTGACAGGGCCAACTGTGATGATGATGGATTCCCGGCAAAGTGGAGAGGACGTGGCAACTGCATAGAATGCAGAGCCTCTATGTGCAATGGCAACGCTCGCGTTACTCCTAGAGGCTCGTGTTATATCCCACTTGATGAAGTCTTGGAGAGGTTGGTTCTCACACATGTTCGCCCTCTAGTGAGCTCATCCATGGACCCCTACAGTTTGCTTATCAGCCTTGCATTGGCAGCCATCAGCCACCTTCTACACCAAGCTCTTTCTTACCTGGAGTAACCAGGGAACACTGTGAGAATAGTGTTATTTGATTCTCCAGTGCTTTCAAGACCATACAGCCAGGGCTTCTAAGAGACAATCTGGATCTTGTAGGAGTGGACCACCACCAATCCAATTGGATCCTAGACTACCTGATAAACCGGCCTCAGTATGTGAGAGCCCGAAACTGTGTGTCAGACACGGTGATCTATAGTACAGGGAAACCTCAGGGTGGAGTTCTTTCTTCTTCCCTCTTCATACTGTACACTGGAGACTTCAAGTATAACTCATCTATCTGCTACTTACAGAAGACTTCTCTGATGACTCGGTAATAGTAGGCCTCATCACAGACAAAGAAGACATACAGGGACGGCGTTAGGGGGGCAAACAGGGCAATTGCCCAGGGCCCTATTTCTGAAAGGGGTCCCCTGCTGTTTGATACTTAGTTGTGCTGACGGTGGGAGCCTTTTTTTTTGCAATCAACTTGAGTTATTTTCTCCTCCACATGCTCCCCATTTGCCTAACATGCTGCATCGGGTCCCCCAAGCTCCCCCCGCACACCAGACCTCCATGACTCCATTGCATTATTCACAATCCTGATGGGACATACCAGCATCAGGAGGTTCTTTGTGGGTGGGGCTAATATCACTACGTCCCCACCCTTTGCCTGCACTTGCTCCTGGCTGCAAGGCACAAACCAGACTGGGATGACTGGGCCTTCTGCTCCATCCGACCCCAGACTCTGAACTCAGCTGCTGGACTCCCAGGACCCTCTTATCAAAGCAAGTGGCCTGCTCGCTCTCCAGCTGGTCCATCCAGTCAAAAATATGCAGCAGTGTCTGTGGATGGGGTGCAGGGCTGCTAGGGGTCACACTCACATTGTAGCAGCCTTGCACTGCCCTCAAGTACTAATGGTCACTGATCTGTGAGTTCCCATTGTGAGCTCCATGTTTCTCTTGTGCCCCTTAGTGAGTTTCCCTTGCCACCTATGCCCCCTCTGTGTGGCCTCCCTGTGCCCCCTCTGTGTGCACTCCCTGTGCCCCCTCTGTGTGGGCTCTGTTTGCGCTCCCCGTGCCTCCTGTGTGCGGTCAGTTGTGTGTCCCCGGGCTGTGCTTCCTCTGCCCCCTGTGCTTCCAGTGTGGGCCCACTGTGTGAGCAGTGTGTGTTGTCTATGTTTTCTATGTAAGCTCCTCATTCCCACTATGAGAGCTATGTGTGACTCCAGTATGAACAGCATTTTTATGGCACAATCAAACGGCATGCTCGTGTCGTGCTTGTGATTCCAGCAGTGAGCCCGGACAACCACTTCAAACTAATGAAGACGGCATTGGTTATGTGGTCTGCATTGTTAATGGTGGCGGGGCATTGGAGTATAGATTAAGAATCAGAGATCCATATCTGAATCCAAATTAGCAGTGTCTTTTTTTTCAGTACTTGGGGGAGCATAAGAGGGCTGCTAATAAAGGCATCTGTAGAGCCATGTCACACATTGCGGCAGTATTACAACCAGATCTCCCATCACAGTGTCTCATCCACAGATACCACAGTGTGTAATCCACTGATCCCCATAACAGTGTCATCCGCAGATCTCCCATAACAGTGTGTCATCCACAGATCTCCCATAACAGTGTGTTATTCACAGATCCCCCACAACAGTGTCATCCACAGATCCCCCATAAGATCTCCACAGATCCCCCATAACAGTGTGTCATCCACAGATCCCCCATAACAGTGTGTCATCCACAGATCCTCCATAGCAGGGTGATCCACAGGTCCCCCATAACAGTGCCATCCACAGATCCTATCATAAAGTTGGTCATCCACAGATCTCCCATAACAGTGTGTCATCCACAGATCCCCCATAAAAATGTAATCTACAGATCTCCCCATAACAGTGTGTCATCCACAGATCCCCCATAAAAATTTAATCTACAGATCTCCCCATAACAGTGTGTCATCCACAGATCCCCCATAACAGTGTGTCATCCACAGATCCCCCATAAAAGTGTGTCACCCACAGATCTCCCATAACAGTGTGTCATCTAGAGATCTCCCATAACAGTGTGTTATCCACAGATCCCCCATAACAGTGTCATCCACAGATTCCCCATAACAGTGTGTCATCCACAGATCCCCCATAACAGTGTGCCATCCACAGATCCCCCATAACAGTGTGTCATCAACAGATCCCCCATAACTGTGTGTCATCCACAGATCTCCTGTAACAATGTGTCATCCACAGATCCCCCATAACAGTGTGTCATCCACAGATCCCCCATAATAGTGTGTCACCCACAGATCTCCCATAACAGTGTGTCATCCACAGATCTCCCATAACATTGTGTCATCCACAGATCTCCCATAACAGTGTGTCATCCACAGATCTCCCATAACAGTGTGTTATCCACAGATCCCCCATAATAATGTGTCACTCACAGATCTCCCATAACAGTGTGTCATCCACAGATCTCCCATAACAGTGTGTCATCCACAGATCCCCCATAACAGTGTGTTATCCACAGATCTTCCATAACAGTGTGTCATCCACAGATCCCCCATAACAGTGTGTTATCCACAGATCCGCCATAACAGTGTGCATGTGCAGCATTATCTCCATTCACTGCTATGGAATTGCCAGTGATCAGCTATTATCAGAACTCTCATAGCATAATTGTGCTCTCCATTCACTTCAGGGGCGCGGATGGGTCAACACCTTTTTCAGCTTGTGGTTTTATAAACTGCACCATGGTAAAAAAGAAGTTGCCTTGGCCATTCTTCATGTGTGTTCCATGTCCAGAATTCCCATTGAAAATAGGCAGAATGAAAATCCACAGCAAAACTGCATTAAAAATTGGTTCAGGACCCTCACTAGAGGGACTGGCCATACTGGACTTAGTATTAACCAATAGACCTGATAGAACAACAGATGTGCAGGTTGGGGACACCTGGGAAATAGTGACCATAGAGTTATAACCTTTCAATTATCCTTCAAGCGAGAGTTTCTAAAGGGAGGAACAAAAATACCAAACTTCAAAAAGGTAAATTTAGCCAACTAAGCGAGGCCATAGGCCCAACTAACTGGGACAAAGTCCTTAAAAATAAAAATACAACCATAAAATGGGAGATTTTTAAAAGCATTGTAACATCTAATTGTGAGAGGTACATACCTTATAGGAATAAAAGGCTAAGGAACAATAAAAAACCAATGTGGATAAATGGAACCGTAAAGAAAGCAATAAATGACAAAAAGAAAGCATATAAATCACTAAAACAGGAGGAGTCAGGAAGCACTGATAAACTATAAGGAAAAAATAGAATATGTA
>JAKVIS010003512.1:0-16898 GCA_033119425.1 Bufotes viridis
ACTCATATTTTCCCTTATAACATGGTTATAAGGGAAAATAATAGCATTCTTAATAAAGAATCCTGTGTAAAATGAGGATTAAGGGGTTAAAAATAAAAACTTAACTTACCTTAGCCACTTGATTGCGTAGTTGCTGATCTCTCTTCTCTCTTCAAGCTTCAGCTACCAGAATGCTATTATTTCCCTTATAACCATGTTATAAGGAAAATAATAAATTCACCAAAGACTCAACTCGAAACCGGACTTCAGTGATGAAGTCCGGCTCGATTCTGGGTACCAAACGTGACGATTTTTCCAAAGCTCATGCCAAACGCATTACAAAAGTTTGCACACGTGCAGGAAAAATCATGCATATTCCCGCAACGCACTCGCATTCAATCCGGGCATCAAACATGACGCCCGTGTGAAAGAGGCCTAAGACTTTCCTATGTCTACATTAAGAGCTCATGCTCAAGGCCATAGCTGTGCAATGCCTGATCACTAAATCCAGCATTACAGGCCTTGGTGCCTTTTCAGATTATACATGTGATTTTCCAGCATTTTTGGTGCATTCTCTGTGCCAGAATAATCCCCTCAGGGTATATGATCAAATAATGGTCACTAAAGTAACCAAAAGAATATTGGTTTAGATAATATGTATATAATGTGTGTAAGAGCACATACAAAACAATAAGGACACTCATGTATTATCTCCGAAAAGAATATTTGAAAATGTACCCCATTAATGATACAATGAATCCCACTCCTGTAACGTATACTATATATACTGTATATACATGGTGGAATATAATAATTCACTCTCCAGCAATAATCCACATATCCTTAGGCATACTGAATGAACCAGACCATAGGGCCTTAACGCCAGTCTAACAAAGCTATAGAAATTATAGTATACATGTAACAACAATATGTTATATTTCAAATACAAATGACCAGTCAAATCCATGCGCATCTAAAATTTGCTTCCATACTACTCAGATTGGTTCCACACACAGTGTTAAGTGTCAGTTTTGAGATTTTTCTTTTCTGCAATTTGCATGGGAAAAATGCCTTGGCTGTCAGGGCTGTGGAGTCGGTAGATAAATTGTCTGACTCCGACTCCTCAGATTTTGAAACTTCCGACTCCGACTCCGACTCCTCGACTCCGACTCCTCTGTATTTAATATGCAAATACGAAGCTGTTCCACCAAGTTCTTCTAATCTTCTCTAGCACAGAGAGGTACTTGAGCAGAAGCTGCTGCCTTCTCCTTTGTGCGCTGATCTTCTGCTGAAGATAGAGCAGTGGGAGGATCCAGGAAGGGGCAGGGGAAGGGGATTTATTTTAAAACATGATTTTCCTAGTAGAATCCCATAGTCATGTTTAAAATTTAAGCTAACAATCTGAGTTTACATGTTTTATAGCCTTAGCTGAATGATAGCAGTTTTTCAAATGGTTTACAGCTTCAGTCTTGAACTATTGACTATCCATTCCCTTCACTTATACAAGTGTCTCCAGTCCTTAATCAGTTATCAGTGAGAGGCGAGGATAACCATGGGTTCCCTGTAACAGCAGACCACAAGACAATGGAAAGTGTAAGTATTGCCGCTCCTTAAAGGGACACTGACAGGCTGATTTTCCAGCTAAAGATATATATATATACTGGTATTCATCAGAGATTTAGGAATAAAACTATACTAATGTTACCCCCAGTTAAGCTGTACTTGTGTTTAAAAATCATTTTAATCTGTATGCAAATTCACTATCTTTGTGCCCAATGGGGCAGCGTCTCCTGCGGTTTTGTGCCCTGCCGTGCCCGAAGTATAGCTTCCCAGCGCTGTTCCCTCGTTATTATTCACTGCACTGGCCTTTTTTCAGGCTAGCCGAACGCTAAATTCCTGCGCAGGCGCACGTGTAGAGTGCTGGCAGCAGCCTCGTCTGGCTATGCTGAGGCTGTGCCAGCTTTCTCTCTTCCTCCTCGCTACCTAGTCCTGTCTAGTGCTGCCAGTACTCTACATGTGCGTCTGTCCCCTTGGGCACAAAGGTAGAGAATTTGCATATTGATTAAAACGTTTTTAAACACAAGTAAACCTCAACTGTGGGTAACAGTCGTCTAGTTGTATTCCTAATCCTCTGATGAATACCAGCAGATATATCAGCCTGTCAGTGTCCCTTTAACTGCATAGTAAAGCATATGAAAAGCATGCTTCTTCACGGTCACTTAACGTCTTTGTTTAGCTTTAACGTGACGCACTGCATGTATTGGCCTTTATTCTTACAGTAGAGAAGTAATTAATTATAACTTTATCTGAATTGGGACATTTAAACTTGCTTTTTTTATTCCAATTTTTTTTTTATTCCAATTTAAATCTAGTAGGAGTCGGAGTCGGAGTCGGTCCACCCAAAATTGCCTCCGACTCCGACTCCTCGACTCCGACTCCGACTCCACAGCCCTGTTGGCTGTAACTAATTTAATATATGAAAATGTTTACAAAAATAGAGCTTTAGTTTGTGACCTTTTACTAGCCTCGGAGTCAGTGCTGTTTTATTTAAAAATCTGTAAGTCGGGAAGGCGCATGCGCACAGCTTACATGGTGGACGTGTTCCCCTGAGCTCCGCTCCTCGCGCCGAGCTTACTCCCTCATTTAGCGCTAATTAATCGGCTCCACAGGCTCTAACCTTCATGCAAGGGACTAGTATGATGGCCCGCACCAAAGGGAGACCAAAACCAATGGGGACACCCGCTCCTCACAAACTTTGCCGAACTCGGGCAGCGCCAGCATGGCGGATCCCGCCTCTGCACCTCCAAGTCCCATGTCCTTGGAGAGCAACAGCCACTCACCTCTTCCGGACGTCCAAGATCCAGGTCAGACTGAACTTTATAAAAACATTGCCTCCTTATTACGCACTGAACTCTCCCAAGCAGTGGAGGAATTCTCCCGCCAGATCCACGACCTAGGCTCCCGTGTCTCTGATTTGGAAGCGCGAGCTGACAATCTTTCAGACGCCATACACTCTGACAAGGCGGACATTTTGTCTCACGCAGCCCAGATTGCTGCAATTGAATTTAAGCTATAAGACCTGGAAAATAGAACCAGGCGGGGGAACCTCCGGATTAAAGGTCTGCCCGAAACTTATACAGACCAATCGGCCACGCTGTCTGCACTATTCAAGGCCTTGCTACTCCAGGTGGACCCAACCAGGCTCCTAATGGACAGAGTGCACAGGGCCCTGGGAGGACTCGCTCTGACACATTACCGAGGATGTCGTCCTCAAATTTCACAACCCTGGAACGAGGGACCAGATCTTAGCTACCGCTCGCAACCTTACTGCATTACCGGGCTCCCTCCTTCAGTGCATCTCTATGCGGACATGGCTCCATCAACTCTTCGCAGGCGCAGAGACATGAAATTGGTAACCTTAGCTCTGCAAAAAGCGCAGATACGCTATAGATGGGGATTTCCCTTTGCCCTATCGTTCCAACTTAACTTTGCCCTATCGTTCCAACTTAACTCCCGGACCATGTGATCCGCTCACCCGCAGAAAGCATCGAGATTCTCCAGAAGGCCGGTATTCCATGTGACCAGGACCCTGTTCCAGGGACCTCTCCGAAACCTCAGCGGCCAGCACGGGTCTGGACTACGGTACACTCTACCTCACGGCGATCGGCCCCTTCATCACCTGCTTGAAACCGGGATCCCTGATTATCGGCTCCTGATCTTCCACTGCTATGGGGACACCGTCCCTTATTTCATGGTTTGCTTTCAATTTTTTCTCTTTGGGACTTCCACATTGTCATTGATCTCCTTCATCTTAAGATGTTGTTTGCCTGATATTTTTCACTTACCGGGGACTCGGCACGACGGACTCTCATGTTGACCCCCAAGTTTGTTTTTTTGAGCTGGGTCGGCTGTCTGCATTTGAGTCAACGCCCGCTCCACTTTACCTACCAATTTTCTCAGGCCTATGAAGGCTCAGTTCTCCCCTATGTTCTCCAGTACTCCCCAGTTCCATGTTTTAATTTTCTTGTTCCCTTATTTGTTTCTTTTGTTTTTATTTGCTTCAGGGGACTGCTCATATCGGAATATTGCACTATGTATTGCTGCTACGGATGGCAACTGGTGGTGACTCTAGGGCAGTTCACATGGGGCGGACTCAGCTTCCCTTAGCATACTCTCTGACATCAACCCATGTGTAAGTTACTAACATACAACGTGAGGGGATTTAACTCCCCAGGAAACGCAAGTCTGCTTTCTACGTGAAGCACTTGCCTGATTTGATCTGCCTCCAGGAACTGACTTCCCATCCTAAATACTTCCAGGAGTGATCACCCTACTATGTAAATCCTTCCCTTTACGCCCTATGTTCCATAACAGACCCGAATGGAAGATTTGTGGTACTTCTGGGCACCTATAGGAAGGAAACCCTGTGTATTGTAAATGTATATGCACCTACTGATGACCCTTTTGCTTTTTTCGTAGCTATGCACTCACATACCCTCACAGGCTACTGTGGTGTGGTGACTTTAATTTTGTCATCAACCCAGTACTTGATCGCTCCTCTCCTCCCATTCAAATACGCCCATCACCCCACACTACCAAAATTAACCCCTTAAGGACTCGGGGTTTTTTCATTTTTGCATTTTTGTTTTGCGCTCCTTGCCTTTCCGAGAGCCATAACTTTTATTTTTACGTTCACATGGCCATATGAGGGCTTTTTTTTTGCGGGACATGTTGTACTTTCCAACGCCACCATTTAATATGGCATACGATGTAGTGGGAAGCGGAAAAAATTCCAAATAGGGTGAAATTGCAAAAAAAACAATTCCACCACAATTTTACGGGTTTTTTGCGATAAAACTGACAATTTCTGTTTTATTCTACAGGTCAGTACAAATCTGGCGATACCCAAAATGTATAGTTTTTCTTGCGTTTTGATAGTGAAAAAAATTCAAAAAGTGGGAAATTTTTTTTTTTTTTTTTTTTTTATCGCCATATTTTGACCCCCTATAACTTTTTGTAATTAAGTGTATGGCATTGTATGGGGCTTATTTTTTATGGGCGATCTGAACTTTTGGTTGATACCATTATGGGGTGTGTAGGACTTTTTGATCACTTTTTATTATTTTTTTTGAGGAAATGAAGCGCCCAAAACGGCGAATCAGCCATTTGGGCGCTTTTACGTTTTTCTGTTTACCGTATGGGGAATATATTCTTATACTACAGGCATTTTCACACATTGCGACACCCATGATGTGTATTTTTTTTTTTTATTATTATTATTTTATTTTAATTTTGGGGAAAGGGGGTTGATTTGAATTTTTAGGTTTTTTTTTTATTTATTTTTTTATTTTTATTTTTTTACACTTTTATATAGGTCCCATAGGGACCTATATAAATCAGTTATCTGATTGCTTCTAACATAAACTCCAATACACTTGTAATGGAGGTTATGAGGATTTTACTACTTTCCTATGAAGCCCTATTGCTAACAAGGGCTGCATAGGAAATAGTAAGTAGTAACCTCCAATAATTCTTTGAGTTCGAGGTTATTACATCCAGCCCTGCGATTCCCCCGATTACCACTAGGGGGAGCCGGAGAGCTGCCGAAAGTTTTACTTTCGGTTTTAGCAGGCGCAGATGCCATGGTCAGGATTGACCACGGCATCTGCGGGGTTAAATGATTGCGATCGGCATCGCTGCCGACCGCGATCATTAGCCGCGAGGGTCAGCTAGGAAACAGCCGGACCTCTGCAGCGATCGCTCCCGCAGCGGGCAGGAGCGGGCGCCATGGTTAGGACCGGACTCCATGACGTACCCATACGTCATGGGTCCTTAAGAGGTTAAACAAGTTCTGGAGTCCTTGTCATTGGCGGATGCCTGGAGAGAGCACAATGGTCCTCAGAGGGGATACACATACTATTCCCCACCCCACCGACTATACATCAAAATCGACCTGATACTGATCTCTTCTTCTTGCCTCCCCTTCCTAGCCTACTCTAGACATATAGTCACTTCCTGGTCGGACCAGGATATTGTATTGGCTGACGTTGCCCTAGCTGTCAGTCCCACTGCTCCTTTCTCTTGGCGACTGAATGAGTAACTATTAACCAGCCCGTGTGTTTGGCTCCCTGCAGGAGGATCTTAATACCTTCTTCTTGGAAAACAATACTCGGGCATTTATTCCATGACTTTGTAGTCATCTCACAAGGCCTTCATGCGGAGCAGACTCAAAAGGACAGGTCTTCGACCCAGATTACACTAGAGTCTAAACTGGCTAGGCTGTTGAGAGCCCATCAGAAAACGCTGAATCTTTACTAAATTAAGGAATCAAAAATGCAACTAAATGTCCCACTCTTTAACAATACGGAGAAGGCCCTTCGCTGGACTTTATCCTATAACTACAAATTTGCCAATAAGCCAGATAAGATGCTGGCCCGTCAGCTCAAGGCCAAACAAAGAATCAACCAAGTCTTCCAGATCCGTATGAGATCTGGCCGAACCACCTCCCACCATGACATCATACACAACACTTTTCACTCCTTTTACAAGAATTTGTACTCAGCACAGGCTGATGACCCCAGTCTGAGGGACGATTACTTCCTCTCTTCCACCGCACTCCCCAAGGTCTCCTCTGGAGCATTGGAGGAGCTCAATAGTGCCATCACAGGGGAAGAGGTGGTATACACAATCAAGACCCTGAAATTGGGGAAAGCCCCGGGCCCCGACGGGTTCTCAGCACTTTACTTTAAAAAAAATTGCTGACCAGCTGATCCCCCATATCACTAGATACTGCAATCACCTGATGCAAGGCTCCACACCTCCGCCCGAATTCCTGTCGGCCAAAATTACTGTGATCCCCAAACTATGGACCCATTTCCCTCCTGAATTTAGATAATAAAATATTCACCGCTATCCTGGCATGTAGACTCAATAGAATTCTCCCAGACCTGATTCACAAAGACCAGGTCGGCTTCATCTCTAGCAGAGAAGCCCCCGATAACATTCCGTAGGTTTTGGGTCTGGTACACGAGGTGAACAGAACTACAACTCCAGTAGCCTTATTGGCGTTGGATATAGAGAAAGCCTTTGACAATGTGTCATGGACCTATCTCTGGCGAGTTCTCTCCCACATGGGTATTAGAGGCCCTTTCCTGTCCACCATTCAGGCATTATATTCTGCGCCTCGAGCTAGCCTCAAACTGCCTTCCTCACACGCTTCATCTATCCCGATCTATAGAGGAACGCGCCAGGGTTGCCCTCTCTCCCCAGCCCTTTGCCCTGGCTATGGAGCCTTTAGCGATTCAAATTAGATCACATCCAGATATTGCTGGGGTCTTGGTCGGAGGTGTGGAGTAGAAATTGAGCTTATTTGCCGACGACCTTCTCCTGACACTCACCAACCTCATTATCTCCTTTCCATCCCTTCTGTCCCTGCTTAAATCTTTCTCTACTGTGTCAGGCCTACAAATCAACAATCCAAATCTGAGCTTTTACTGTGCAATGTCACTTCTCAAGTTCGAAGTGTCCTACTGGATGGGTTCCTATTTCAACATAAACCATATTATCTATTATATTTGGGGGTATCGTTAACTGGGACACTTGACTCTCTTTACAAGACTAACTTTCCCCAACAAGATACGGAAGGACTTAAAGACTTGGGAATCCCTACCAGTGTCTTGGGTGGGTAGGATTCACATAGTGAGAATGGTGATCCTTCCAAGGTTTCTCAATTTATTCCGTACTCTCCCAATCCCAGTACCAGCTTCTGACCTAAGGGCTCTGCAAGCAGACATCTTGAAATTGATATGGGCTCATAAGCTACCTCGCATTTCCAAGCTTACAATGTGTCGACATAAAGCACTTGGAGGCCTTTTTGTACCAGACCTCTCGCGGTACTACAAGGCAGGAAGGTTGGCCCAATTATTTCTGACACACCTCTCTGTGTAAGTGCAACCTTTATGGGTTACCCTTGAACAATCAAGATAGCACCGTACTCTTGGAGAGCCCTCATCTGGACTACTTCCTCTTTGCCTCCCTCGCTTCGCACTAAATCTTTACTCTCACACTATTCCCTTCTTCTGTGGAGATCAGTTAGATTTAAGCACTCTCTCCAATCTAAGCCATCCCCTCTAGAGTATCTCCTTGGCAATCCTGCTTACCCCCTGGGCTCCAAACTGGGGCTTTTTCATGGTGGGTTGAAAAAATGTTGTGCTCTCTCCGGGCATTCCTGGTAAGGGGCTCTATCTTATCCTTGTCGGATTTCACAGAAAAATTTTCCCCACCTGTACGGGAACAGTTTAATGTACGCTGAGTTTTTTCATTCCTCCACTCTTTAAAAGAGGGAACCCATGAGATTGACTATACTCCTTTGTTTGATTTGTTTATTGGACTGGAAATTGTGTCCTCTACCATGTACACACAATGTACTGTTTATTGTATTGTATAAAACTACAATAAATGCCTTTGAAACATAAAAATCTGTAAGTCACAAATATTTTTCAAGTGATTTTTTATTACATGATCTTTTAGGATAACATTTATAGATCTATTTAAAATGGCACCAAAATCCATATAAAACACCATAATAAAGTTTGCATTCATGTATACAGAATGGCATTTGATTACTTTGCACATCACTAGTATTCTTAAAACATTCTTATATAGAATAGTGCCAGTATATGGGGAATATATAGCAGGTAGAAAAGCAAAAATACAAATAAATAAAAATCTTCTATTAACTTAAACATTGTCAGTCTTCTTTGTCAATGTGTTCAGTAAGACTGAAGTCGTCAGAAAAATCACAGCATGTGACGTTTTGCTGGTTAATAATTTTTATTTTCAAGTTGGTTGCGGCATATATATGCGTGCAAACGTTTTCGGCCACTTAGGCCTTCGTCAGGAACTATAACCCTATCCACAGCAAAGAGGCAGGTAGCCACAAAGTCTGGTTATAGAACAGTAAGACTGAAGTTCACAATTTACAGGCTTTTAATAATATTTGAGATATCACGTAGACTCAATTTTCTCCTTTACAATGAATTAGCTGATGAAGCACAGTGTAGTTGAAAGTAGACATTCATGCTTCAGAGTACTAAATAATAGCACCCTCTATTTTCAGATTACCTACTGTACTGTAACATGACTGTTCCTGAATAGTAGATGTAACAGATTGTGATAATTAACATGCTACTATGATCACTTCTAAATGCAACTTCCATACTACAGTTTATAAAATGCTCAGCTAACAAAATAAAACAGAAGGGAAAATTACAGAGGCAGAACATTATTTTCTACATGCAATCCTCACTCTTCTTTTCATTGCCAGATGTCTGTATGCTTTTCAATATGTTATGTTGGGTGAATAACACTTCCCTTGATTGTAAACATTATGAAGGCACTATACAAATAAAAGTTATTATTTTGATTCAAACTGCTTTCTGCAAAATTTCAACCAAGTAAGGTTACTTTCACACTTGCAGTAGCAGGGTCCAACAGGCTGTTCCGGTTGGGAAACAGCCTGCCAGATCCATGCTAACGATAGCCCACAAACATGCCGAGAGCCTCTCGGCTTGTTTGCCGTGGAATGGGGCCCGAGCAGATTTACAGGGGCACGGTGGGCTAGCGTTAGCACAGATCCGGCAGGCTTTTCCCCTGCCGGAACAGCCTGCCGGACCCTGCTGCCGCAAGTGTGAAAGTATCCTAACATGAACACATTTTCTATGTAACCATATTTTCTGAATTAAATACAAAGATTAACACAAACACAATTCATTATGTTCAATGCACTGAATATTTTCTTGATATTTGAATGCTTTTTTATTCAAGAAATGTATTCCCTTTATCATATTGTACTTAAGGCTATGGACAGCTAGTGGTGCATTGGCTGTATTATGGGATTAAGGAAACTTCTGCAATTGTTTTTTTTTTTTATTAAAAAGTTCAACTGTTTGTCTTCTGCAGCTTGCATGTGTTCTCGTGCATTGCAGCCTGGTCACCCCAGTCAGTGTGAAATCTATCAAACTACAATTTGATGGCTTGGTCTGCAGCCCTGCTTTTCTGCTCTCCTGATTGCTCAAAATCTAATTTCCTTTTGGATCTAAGCTTATTTTCTTTGGTCGTAAAGAGGTCATCTTAGATTTGCATTCAGGAGAGCAGAGAGAGGGGGCTACAGATGGAGCCATAAGAGAGCTCTCCTGATAGATTTTACACTAAAGAAAACTAAAATTCCTGCAATTCAGGTACAGTATATGATAATACATACAGGATACTACTACTCCTGAGAACTCCTACAGAAGACAAACAAAACAACATTTTTATAAATAAATAAATAAATAATAATATTAATAAAAACGAACAGCCTACAAAACTTCTTGTCTGTTTCACACATCCACATATTGTACCTCCCAGTATAGACAAGATTTGACACTTATACATAAGATGAACCTATTGGCGCAATGCGTGTCAGGTGTGGTTGGTGAGCCTTGCTGCTGCACTTTTGATGTATGGGGTTCTGAATTGTGTGCTGCAGTGTGTTACCTTTGCCACTTGCCTGTATTATGTACTATTGATCTAATTTTTGTGATTGCTTGAATTCTGAAAGCAGGCTCATCTTTATCTTTTATCTGTATTTTATGTGGCTCTATCATTTGTTAATATGAATTTTCAATAAGGATGGTAGTTTTATCATAGGATTTTGGGTCTAGTACCTTTTGTTTAGTGATATTGTGAGATTTGACGATTGTTTACCCTAATAACTTCAAAAACCCTGTAAAGTTGGATTTAAACAGATATTACCGTATTTTTCGCCGTATAAGACGCACTTTTTTTCCCCCCAAAATGGGGGGAAAATGTCCCTACGTCTTATGCGCGTAATGCTGACTTTTTTTTTTCATCGCAGGCTGCGATGTGTGAGCGGGGAGTGACAGGGAGGAGGAGCTGGGGGCCGGCAATTGCAGCGGGGACGGTCCGGCCCCGCCGCTCACAGTGTTGTACTATAAAATTATAAAATATCTCCAAGTGCAAATAAACTTAAAGATCACCCTTATTAATGTACTGTAACACAGACTCCAATACCTCCTTTACAATGCGGGCAGGCCGGGCGGCGCGGGAGGAGCGTGACTCTCTGACATCACATGCCTGCGCCTGCTTTATGAATGAAGCAGGCGCAGGCATGTGCCATCGGAGAGTCACGCTCGCCGCACGGCCGGCCTGCCCGTGTAAAGGAGGTATTGGGTCTGTGTTACAGTACATTAATAAGGGTGATCTTTAAGTTTATTTGTACTTGGAGATATTTTATATTTTTATGGTACAGCATTGGAGCTGCAGTGGGGGTGGTCTGTGGATGGCACTGTTATGGGATGGGGGGTCTGTGGATGACACATTTGTAACAGTGCCATCCACAGATGGGCCCCATTAACAGTGCCATCCACAGATGGGCCCCCATTAACAGTGCCATACACAGATGGGCCCCCATTAACAGTGCCATACACAGATGGGCCCCCATTAACAGTGCCATCCACAGATGGGCCCCCATTAACAGTGCCATCCACAGATGGGCCCCCATTAACAGTGCCATCCACAGGGGCCCCCATTAACAGTGCCATCTAAAGATCCCCCATTAACAATGCCATCCACAGATCCCTCCATTAACAGTGCCATCCACAGATCACCCCATTAACAGTGACATCCACAGATCCCCCATTAACAGTGCCATCCACAAACCACCATTAGTTCCAGACCCACCAAAAATATTTTTTTCTTATTTTCCTCCCTAAAAACCTAGGTGCGTCTTATCAGCCGGTGCGTCTTATATGGCGAAAAATACGGGTAATTGTGTTTTTCAGACTTTTGCATTTCTTGATGTATTTTTTTCCCAAGTGTTTTTGTCGCATAAGTAAAAGGCCAACTCCAGATGTTAGTTGAAAGTTTTAAAATGCAGGACCCATTTTTTACAGTACAGCTTTTGTTTTAATTGAGTGTGTTTATTGTGTCCGCATTTTTTTAATGCACCATGTTGTCGTGTGTATAGTGATTTTCAATAACCTTCTCAATAGGGAAAAATGACTGAAAAATGCAATTAATTAATTTGTGAAGAGCAAACTGCACAAAAGAACAATAAAGACCCGTTTGACATGCCAAGAAATTAATTTTTAGGAGGTAAAAAGTCAGTTCAAATTCATATGTGAAAGGGACTTAAAAGAGTTGGGGTACATAACCCCTGGATGGCTTTTCCTCTATGCCCCAATTTCACAAGAATCTAAAGTTAACCAGTAGAGATAAGCAAATTGTAAATAAAACTTCTAAAAGTTTGTGTCAAATTTAAATCTGCCTATTTTCAGATAAGAAGACAGGAACAAGAGTGTCCAGTATTAGATGCCTGCAGGAGTTTGTAGAAATCAATGCCAGATTACCAATAAGCAGGTGCCTGCTAATGCTTTTTCCTAATTATCCCCCTTCATTTCTTGGATTAGTGTAGGTGTAAAATAAAATGCTCCTCAATGTATGATACATACTGAAGGTGCTGGCAGTCTACATTGAGTTACTGTATTCTTGTTCATTGAATAAGAGACACTTTGGTTTTGAGAGCTAAGGTGATTAACAAGGTTATATGCTAATTGAGCATACATAATTAGCATAGTAATACAACAAATAAAAACATGTTTACCTTTGCTTAAACTTATCATATGCAGTATACCCTAGAGGGTAGGCTGTTTAATGGTATGGCAGGCTGAGATAACCTTACAGTGTAAACAGTAATAATTGGAGTCATCAATATTGACAGTAAATTGCAACAATATTATGCATATTGAAGCTAAAAGCCAGGAGAAATTACTTGGGCTCTTTTATTTGCTCCTTTACTTTGGTCTTATATGATTCTTATCACATTAGTTTCATTTTAACTTGATAGTTATTTTTATTCATGCTTTGTAACGTAAGGGAACTAAATGTATTTTTGTACTTCATTCTGTATGTGATGCATGTGTGAAGCCTTGCAAATGTGCAAAGAGCAACAATTAAAGTAGCTGTTTGTTCAATAATTCAATAATGATCCTCTCCAGTTAATTTCTCAGTGATCCTCCCAGAGGAGATTTATTTTATAAAATGCTGTTGATGAATTCTTATTTAAAAGCTTAGCACAATAAAGGGTTCTACATTGTTGATTACAGAATACCTTTAGAAAAAAAAATCAAAGTGAAATATTGATTCTTGTACATTCAAATAGATAGCTTTGAAAATAACTGTAATGCTATACACATGAGTAACAATATACAGTATAATGTATTGAA
Source organism: Bufotes viridis (assembly GCA_033119425.1). Lineage (NCBI taxonomy): Eukaryota > Metazoa > Chordata > Amphibia > Anura > Bufonidae > Bufotes > Bufotes viridis. The sequence goes on from JAKVIS010003512.1 coordinate 13,266, forward strand.
AGTTTCTATATGGGTGTGGTTTCTAAGTAAAACACATTAATGGCTTATCATGAATAAGGTTTTAGAGTAGTGAATGACAATAAAAATACCTAATTTCCAAACTGTGGTGCCACAGCAATCTATCTCTACACGGAGCTTCCATATGGCACCATATTACAGAGATATTCTCTTCTAGAAGTAATACTTTCAAGGAGAGAATTTCTCCGTAATATCATCTGATGAAATATGGCACAGTTTTTTTTGTTTTGTTTTTTTGCTGAATTCATTCGAATATGAGATATAGAACCTCTGTTGGTCCATGAAGGCTGGTACATTATTGGCCCATAGACTTATATGGGTAGCATACAATCACTCCATATACCATACAGAATATAATGCTGTAATAGCATCATGTGCATGACGCCTTAGGTTGCATTCACACAACCATGTGTATTTTACAGTCAGCAAAATGTGGATCCACAAAAATGCACATGACCTCTGTGTGACATCCATATTGCATCTGTTTGTTCTTGCAGACACATTGTAACAATGTATATTCTTGTGTGCTGTCCAAATTTTTTTGCACCCATTGAAATTAATGGGTCTGCATCCTATCCACAAAAAATGTGAATGGTGCCTTATGATAATGCTAGTTTAGTAACACTGTTAAAACTGCAACTTTAATCACATTGTCAAAACACCAATTGCCAAAATGTCACTTAGCTCCTCTTGAATATTTGAATGTGCAGTATTTCAGTGAACCTAATTCTGTGCCTGTACAGAAAATGTGCAATATCTGTAAGAGAAAAAAATTATCAATTATATAGATGCTGAGAAGAGAAGTCCAATATAAATACAGTTATGTGAATTCAGATAAAGGCAAAGGATAATCCACTTATTAACCAATTGAAGTAATGATTGAAATGACAGGTGAATAAAATATAGAAAATTATCTTTATCTTTGATGCTTTTGATGCTTGTGTCCAGTGGGACAAACATTATATTAGACAAATGGTCCAGCATTCATTAAAATCTTTTAAAGCTTTATTTGGGTAAATAAAAAATATAACATGAAATTGCAGATGCATGTAATTTGGACATAAACTCCATCCTTACTCATCATGATATATCCATTTAATGAAATAACTGCTTAGGCTACTTTCACACTAGCTTTAAAGTTTTCCGGTATTGAGTTCCGTAAGGGGGATCAATACCAGAAAAGATGATAATTACATTTTCCATTTAGCCACTCCAACGGCAGGAGGATACCCCACCTTCCAGGGAAAGGAAACAACGTGGAGAAAAATCATTTAAAAGCCTCCACCCTTTACCTTCTCCAGTAAGTATCCAGGAACTCAAGATGATGCTGAATAGTTATATTTATTTAAACCTTCTTTATATGATGAAAAGGCATAGAACATAGTAACAAAAAGGCAGCAAAGAATTAATAACAAATCAACACAAGTTTGGGTGTGGAAATCCCAGTGCCATTGGGGAGGCTAAATGGTAAATCCAATTACGGGTAAGTGTAATTATCATCTTTTCCATACGCCTCCCCAGCGGCACTAAGTAGGAGGATTAACAGAGTAATCAAAAAAACTTTTTAGGAAGGGACCACAGCAGACAAGACTTTACGCCCCAAAAGGTCCCTAATAGAGATATCATCCAGTGTATAGTCTTTGAAGAAAGAACTTGGACTGGACCAGGTGGCAGCCTGCCATATCTAGGTCAGGGAAGCTGAGGCACTTTCCGCCCAAGAGGTAGAAATTGCTCTAGTCGAATGGGCTTTTAACTCCAGGGAGGAGTAGCACCCCTTCTCTGTATGCCCTGGCAATGGTCATCTTAATCCACTGAAGCCTCTTGACCCTTGTTTCTTCCTGAATACTCCACTAGTAGGCAATTTGATTTTCTTATGTCCTTAGTGGCTTCTAGGTAAGCCAAGACGCATCTCCTCGCATCTAGATTGTGGTACTGAACCTCCTTGTCGGACCTGGCCTGTGGACAGAAGGTAGGTAATGAAATTTCGTAAATACTTTAGGCAAAAAGGAAGGCTCATGTTTTAAAACTTTTGTCATCCAGAATAGTTAGATATGGTGGACGGCAAGAAAAGGGCTGGATCTCTCCCATCCTCCTGGCAGAGGAAATCGCAATTAAAAGGCCATCTTTAGGAGGGTAACCTGAGAGGCTCAAAAGGAGGATCCATAAGTACAGAAAGTACTAGATTAAGGTCCCAGGGAGGCACAGTGGATCTAACTGCTGGGTTTAATCTATGGACACCTTTAAAGAAACGCCTGATTAAAGCTTCATCAGCTAATCTATCTTCCAGGAAAGCACTGTGGGCCGCTACCTGACCCTTCAGAGTACTGACCCTTAATCTGTCTTCTAAGCCTTTCTGTAGGAAGTCAAGAATTATCTTGATGTCTGGCAAGATAGTGGGATTCCAGGCATCTTTTGTAAAACTGAGGGAAGCATTCCAGATCCTATGGTAAATCTTAGACGTGACAGGCTTCCTACTATTTAATAGGGTGTTAATAACCACATCTGACAGTCCTTTGGCTCTCAAGATGGAACATTTAACATCCATGCTGTCAGATTCAATTGTCGCACATCCGGATGCCGGGCCCTAAAGAAGAAGTTCCGGAATCTGAGGGAGAAACCAGAACTTCCCGCTCGAGAGGCTTAGCAGAAGGGTGAACCATGTTCTTTTGGGCCAATCTGGGGTTTATCAGAATTACCCGGCATTTGTCCTCCATTATTTTTGTCAAGACTCTGGGAATCAGGGATATTGGGGGAAATGCATATGGCAGACCCTCCGGCCAAGGACCCAAGAACGTATCTACATTTAGTGGTCTGTCCTCGTAAGATGGGGAGTAGAAACAATCCACCTGTTTGTTTATTGTGGAGGCAAAGAGGTCCAAGACTGGGATTCCCCATCTGTCGCATATTGACTGAAATACGATTTTGGACCGCTCTTCTGATTTTAGAGGTTTTCTGCTCAGAAAATTTGCCAGAGCGTTTTCTTTTTCCTTCAGATGGACTGCTTAAATTTAGTTTATGTGGTCTTAGGCCCAGGAAAACAACTGGAACGCTGTCTGACAAAGGTTTCTGCTTTTTGTGCCGCCCTGTTTGTTTATATAGGCTACAGTTGTTCTGTTGTCGGACAGAATCTTCACATCTCTCTGATGGATGGCTGGGCGAAAGGCTTTTAAGGCAAGGAATACTGCCAGAAATTCCCTCGAGTTTGAGGATAGAGGAAGCAATTCCCAACTCCAAACTCCCTGGACTAGCTGATCTCCGCTGTGAGCCCCCCAAACTGACCCGCTTGCATCTGTTGTTATCACAAATGGGTCTCAGGATCTCCACTGAACTCCTTGGTTTAGATTTTGCCTTCGTAGCCACCACTGTAGAGAGGCTCTCACCTTAAGAGGAAGAGGCACCTTCTTGTCTAGGGATAAGCAACTTTTGTTCCAGGTGGAAAGGAGAAAAGCTGCAGCATTCTGCTGCAGAACTGCACCAACCGGGGATGGCTGAGGTCATTAAACCGAGGACTACCATATTTTCTCTGAAGGGCATCCTTGGGTGGGACCGGAAAACCGAGATCTTTGCTATTATATTCTGGATCTTCTGTTCCGGGAGAGAGGCTGTCATAAGGTG
>JAKVIS010003513.1:0-16921 GCA_033119425.1 Bufotes viridis
CTGCAACAGCTGGGACACCAGATTCAGGGTATTGCTATTTTGGCAATTGAATTTCACCCCAGAATAAAATATACCCATTTATTGAAAGATAAACATTTGGCCTGCAACAGCTGGGACACCAGATTCAGGGTATTGCTATTTTGGCAATTGAATTTCACCCCAGAATAAAATATATGATTTGGCGGACACTATTATACTTTGCCAGCAAAAAATGAAACCACTGATTTATGGTATTGCTATATTGGCAATTTAATTTCACCCCAGAACAAAATATACCCTTTTACGGACAGATTAACACTTAAACTTAATCTGGTGTCCCAGCTGTTGCAGGCCATTGCTATTTTGGCAATTTAATTTCACCCCAGAACAAAATATACCCTTTTATGGACAGAACAACACTTGGCCTGCAACATCTGGGACACCAGATTCAGGGTATTGCTATTTTGGCAATTGAATTTCACCCCAGAACAAAATATATGTTTTGGCGGACACTATTATACTTTGCCAGCCACAGCTGAAACCACTGATTTATGGTATTGCTATTTTGGCAATTGTATTTCACCCTAGAACAAAATATACCCTTTTCCGGACAGATTAACATTTGGCCTGCAACAGCTTGGACACCAGATTCATGGTATTGCTATTTTGGCAATTGAATTTCACCCCAGAACAAAGTATTTGTTTTGATAGACACTATTATATTTTGCCAGCCACAGCTGAAACCACTGATTTATGGCATTGCTATTTTGGCAATTGAATTTCACTCAAAACAAAATATACCCTGTTAAGAGACAGATTAACACTTGGCCTGCAACAGCTGGGACACCAGATTCAGGGTATTGCTATTTTAGCAATTGAATTTCTCCCAAAAACAAATATATGTTTTGGCGGACACTATTATAGTTTGCCAGCCAGTGCTGTGACACCTGATTTATGGTATTGCTATTTTGGCAATTGAATTTCACCCCCGAAAAAAATGTACCCTTTTACGGACAGATTAACATTAGGACTGCAACAGCTGGGACACCAGATTCAGGGTATTGCTATTTTGGCAATTGAATTTCACCCCAGAACAAAATATATGTTTTGGCGGACAATATTATACTTTGCTAGCCAAAACTCAAACCACTAATTTATGGTATTGCTATTTTGGCAATTGAAATTAACCCCAGAACAAAATAAACCCTTTTATTGACATATAAACACTTGGCCTGCAACAGCTGGGACACCAGATTCAGGATATTGCTATTTTGGGCAATTGAATTTCACCCCAGAACAAATATATGTTTTGGCGGACACTATTATAGTTTGCCAGCCAGTTCTGTGACACCTGGTTTATGGTATTGCTATTTTGGCAATTGAATTTCACCCCAGAACAAAGAATACCCTTTTACGGACAGATTAACATTAGGCCTACAACAGCTGGGTCACCAGATTCAGGGTATTGCTATTTTGGCAATTGAATTTTACCCCAGAACAAAATATACCCTTTTACGGACAGATTAACACTTGGCCTGCAACAGCTGAGACACCAGATTCAGGGTATTTCTATTTTGGCAATTGAATTTCACCCCAGAACAAAATATATGTTTTGGCGGACACTATTATACTTTGCCAGCCACAGATGAAACCACTGATTTATGGTATTGCTATTTTGGCAATTGAATTTCACCCCAGAACAAAATATACACTTTTACGGACAGATTAAATCTTGGCCTGCAACAGCTGGGACACCAGATTCAGGTTATTGCTATTTTAGAAATTGAATTTTACCCCAGAACAAAATATATGTTTTGGCAGACACTATTATACTTTGCTAGCCAAAACTCAAACCACTAATTTATGGTATTGCTATTTTGGCAATTGAATTTCACCCCAGAACAAAATATACCCTTTTATTGACAGATAAACACTTGGCATGCAACAGCTGGGACACCAGATTCAGGTTATTGCTATTTTGGGCAATTGAATTTCACCCCAGAACAAAATTTATGTTTTGATGGACACTAATATGCTTTGTCAGCCACTGCTGAAACCACTGACATATGATATTGCTTTTTTGGCAGTTGAATTTCACCCCAGAACAAAATATACGATTTTACGGACAGCTTAACACTTGGCCTGCAACAGCTGGGACATCAGATTAAGGATATTGCTATTTTGGTAAATGAATTTTACCCCAGAACAAAATATACCCTATTACGGACAAATGAACACTTGGCCTGCAACAGCTGGGACACCAGATTCAGGGTATTGCTATTTTGGCAATTTAATTTCTCCCAAAAACAAATATATGTTTTGGCGGATGTTTTGGCGGACACTATTATACTTTGCCAGCCAGTGCTGTGACACCTGATTTATGGTATTGCTATTTTGGCAATTGAATTTCACCACAGAACAAAATTTACCCTTTTACGGACAGATTAACATGAGGACTGCAACAGCTGGGACACCAGGTTCAGGATATTGCTATTTTGGCAATTGAATTTTACCTCACAACAAAATATACCCTTTTACGGACAGATTAACATTAGGACTGCAACAGATGGGACACCAGATTCAGGTTATTGCTATTTTGTCAATTGAATTTCATCCCAGAACAAAATATATGTTTTGGCCTACACTATTATACTTTGCTAGCCAAAACTCAAACCACTAATTTATGGTATTGCTATTTTGGCAATTGAATTTCACCCCAGAACAAAATATACCCTTTTATGGACAGATTAACAGTTGGCCTGCAACAGCTGGGACACCAGATTCAGGGCATTGCTAAATTGGCAATTGAATTTCACCCTAGAACAAAATATACCCTTTTATTGACAGAAAAACATTTGGCCTGCAACAGCTGGTACACCAGATTCAGGGTATTGCTATTTTGGCAATTGAATTTCAGCCCAGAATAAAATATATGATTTGGCGGACACTATTATACTTTGCCAGCAAAAAATGAAACCACAGATTTATGGTATTGCTATATTGGCAATTTAATTTCACCCCAGAACAAAATATACCCTTTTACGGACAGATTAACACTTAACCTTAATCTGGTGTCCCAGCTGTTGCAGGCCATTGCTATTTTGGCAATTTAATTTCACCCCAGAACAAAATATACCCTTTTATGGACAGATCAACACTTGGCCTGCAACATCTGGGACACCAGATTCAGGGTATTGCTATTTTGGCAATTGAATTTCACCCCAAAACAAAATATATGTTTTGGCGGACACTATTATACTTTGCCAGCCACAGCTGAAACCACTGATTTATGGTATTGCTATTTTGGCAATTGAATTTCACCCTAGAACAAAATATACCCTTTTACGGACAGATTAACACTTGGCCTGCAACAGCTTGGACACCAGATTCAGGGTCTTGCTATTTTGGCAATTGAATTTCACCCCAGAACAAAATATACGCTTTTGATGGACACGATTAACACTTGGCCTGCAACAGCTGAGACACACAGATTTAGGGTATTGCTATTTTGGCAATTGAATTTCACCTCAAAACAAAATATACCCTGTTTTAGCGGACACTATTAATACTTTGCCAGCCACAGCTGGAACACCACTGATTCATGGTATTGCTATTTTGGCAATTGAATTTCACTCAGAACAAAATATACCTTTTAATGGACTAGATTAACATTTGGCCTATAACAGCTGGCACACCACTGATTCATGGATATTGCTATTTTGGCAATTGAATTTCACCCCAGAACAAAATATACCCTTTTACGGACAGATTAACACTTGGTCTGCAACAGCTGGGACACCAGATTCAAGGTATTGCTATTTTGGCAATTGAATTTCACCCCAGAACAAAATATACCCTTTTAGTGACAGATAAACACTTGGCCTGCAACAGCTGGGACACCAGATTCAGGTTATTGCTATTTTAGGCAATTGAATTTCACCCCAGAACAAAATTTATGTTTTGGCGGACACTAATATGCTTTGTCAGCCACTGCTGAAACCACTGATTTATGATATTGCTATTTTGGCAAATGAATTTCACCTCAGAACAAAATATACCCTTTTAATGGACAGATTAACAGTTGGCCTGCAACAGCTGGGACACCAGATTCAGAGCATTGCTAAATTGGCAATTGAATTTCACCCTAGAACAAAATATACCCTTTTATTGACAGATTAACATTTGGCCTGCAACAGCTGGGACACCAGATTCAGGGTATTGCTATTTTGGCAATAGAATTTCAGCCCAGAATAAAATATATGATTTAGCGGACACTATTAAACTTTGCCAGCAAAAATGAAACCACTGATTTATGGTATTGCTATATTGGCAATTTAATTTCACCCCAGAACAAAATATACCCTTTTACGGACAGATTAACACTTAACCTTAATCTGGTGTCCCAGCTGTTGCAGGCCATTGCTATTTTGGCAATTTAATTTCACCCGCAGAACAAAATATACCCTTTATGGACAGATCAACACTTGGCCTGCAACATCTGGGACACCAGATTCAGGGTATTGCTATTTTGGCAATTGAATTTCACCCCAAAACAAAATATATATGTTTTGGCGGACACTATTATACTTTGCCAGCCACAGCTGAAACCACTGATTTATGGTATTGCTATTTTGGCAATTGAATTTCACCCTAGAACAAAATATACCCTTTTCCGGACAGATTAACACTTGGCCTGCAACAGCATGGACACCAGATTCAGGGTCTTGCTATTTTGGCAATTGAATTTTACCCCAGAACAAAAAATACCCTTTTACGGACAGATTAACACTTGGCCTGCAACAGCTGAGACACCAGATTCAGGGTATTTCTATTTTGGCAATTGAATTTCACCCCAGAACAAAATATATGTTTTGGCGGACACTATTATACTTTGCCAGCCACAGATGAAACCACTGATTTATGGTATTGCTATTTTGGCAATTGAATTTCACCCCAGAACAAAATATACACTTTTACGGACAGATTAAATCTTGGCCTGCAACAGCTGGGACACCAGATTCAGGTTATTGCTATTTTGGCAATTGAATTTTACCCTAGAACAGAATATTTGTTTTGGCGGACTCTATTATATTTTGCTAGCCAAAACTCAAACCACTAATTTATGGTATTGCTATTTTGGCAATTGAATTTCACCCTAGAACAAAATATACCCTTTTATTGACAGATAAACACTTGGCATGCAACAGCTGGGACACCAGATTCAGGTTATTGCTATTTTAGGCAATTGAATTTCACCCCAGAACAAAATTTATGTTTTGACGGACACTAATATGCTTTGTCAGCCACTGCTGAAACCACTGATATATGATATTGCTTTTTTGGCAGTTGAATTTCACCCCAGAACAAAATATACGATTTTACGGACAGATTAACAGTTGGCCTGCAACAGCTGGGACACCAGATTCAGGGCATTGCTAAATTGCCAATTGAATTTCACCCTAGAACAAAATATACCCTTTTATTGACAGAAAAACATTTGGCCTACAACAGCTGGGACACCAGATTCAGGTTATTGCTATTTTAGGCAATTGAATTTCACCCCAGAACAAAATTTATGTTTTGACGGACACTAATATGCTTTGTCAGCCACTGCTGAAACCACTGATATATGATATTGCTTTTTTGGCAGTTGAATTTCACCCCAGAACAAAATATACGATTTTACGGACAGCTTAACACTTGGCCTGCAACAGCTGGGACATCAGATTCAGGATATTGCTATTTTGGTAAATGAATTTTACCCTAGAACAAAATATACCCTATTACGGACAAATGAACACTTGGCCTGCAACATCTGGGACACCAGATTCAGGGTATTGTTATTTTGGCAATTGAATTTCTCCCAAAAACAAATATATGTTTTGGCGGATGTTTTGGCGGACACTATTATAGTTTGCCAGCCAGTGCTGTGACACCTGATTTATGGTATTGCTATTTTGGCAATTGAATTTCACCACAGAACAAAATTTACCCTTTTACGGACAGATTAACATGAGGACTGCAACAGCTGGGACACCAGGTTCAGGATATTGCTATTTTGGCAATTGAATTTTACCCCACAACAAAATATACCCTTTTACGGACAGATTAACATTAGGACTGCAACAGCTGGGACACCAGATTCAGGTTATTGCTATTTTGTCAATTGAATTTCATCCCAGAACAAAATATATGTTTTGGCCTACACTATTATACTTTGCTAGCCAAAACTCAAACCACTAATTTATGGTATTGCTATTTTGGCAATTGAATTTCACCCCAGAACAAAATATACCCTTTTATGGACAGATTAATAGTTGGCCTGCAACAGCTGGAACACCAGATTCAGGGCATTGCTAAATTGGCAATTGAATTTAACCCTGGAACAAAATATACCCTTTTATTGACAGAAAAACATTTGGCCTGCAACAGCTGGGACACCAGATTCAGGGTATTGCTATTTTGGCAATTGAATTTCACCCCAGAATAAAATATATGATTTGGCGGACACTATTATACTTTGCCAGCAAAAAATGAAACCACTGATTTATGGTATTGCTATATTTGCAATTTAATTTCACCCCAGAACAAAATATACCCTTTTACGGACAGATTAACACTTAACCTTAATCTGGTGTCCCAGCTGTTGCAGGCCATTGCTATTTTGGCAATTTAATTTCACCCCAGAACAAAATATACCCTTTTATGGACAGATCAACACTTGGCCTGCAACATCTGGGACACCAGATTCAGGGTATTGCTATTTTGGCAATTGAATTTCACCCCAAAACAAAATATATATGTTTTGGCGGACAATATTATACTTTGCCAGCCACAGCTGAAACCATTGATTTATGGTATTGCTATTTTGGCAATTGAATTTCACCCTAGAACAAAATATACCCTTTTCCGGACAGATTAACACTTGGCCTGCAACAGCTTGGACACCAGATTCAGGGTCTTGCTATTTTGGCAATTGAATTTTACCCCAGAACAAAATATACCCTTTTACGGACAGATTAACACTTGGCCTGCAACAGCTGAGACACCAGATTCAGGGTATTTCTATTTTGGCAATTGAATTTCACCCCAGAACAAAAAATATGTTTTGGCGGACACTATTAAACTTTGCCAGCCACAGATGAAACCACTGATTTATGGTATTGCTATTTTGGCAATTGAATTTCACCCCAAAACAAAATATACACTTTTACGGACAGATTAAATCTTGGCCTGCAACAGCTGGGACACCAGATTCAGGTTATTGCCTGAATCTGGTGTCCCAGCTGTTGCAGGCCAAATTTTGGCAATGAATTTTACCCCAGAACAAAATATATGTTTTGGAAGACACTATTATACTTTGCTAGCCAAAACTCAAACCACTAATTTATGGTATTGCTATTTTGGCAATTGAATTTCACCCCAGAACAAAATATACCCTTTTATTGACAGATAAACACTTGGCATGCAACAGCTGGGGCACCAGATTTAGATTATTGCTATTTTGGGCAATTGAATTTCACCCCAGAACAAAATTTATGTTTTGACGGACACTAATATGCTTTGTCAGCCACTGCTGAAACCACTGATATATGATATTGCTTTTTTGGCAGTTGAATTTCACCCCAGAACAAAATATACGATTTTACGGACAGCTTAACACTTGGCCTGCAACAGCTGGGACATCAGATTCAGGATATTGCTATTTTGGTAAATGAATTTTACCCCAGAACAAAATATACCCTATTACGGACAAATGAACACTTGGCCTGCAACATCTGGGACACCAGATTCAGGGTATTGCTATTTTGGCAATTGAATTTCTCCCAAAAACAAATATATGTTTTGGCGGATGTTTTGGCGGACACTATTATAGTTTGCCAGCCAGTGCTGTGACACCTGATTTATGGTATTGCTATTTTGGCAATTGAATTTCACCACAGAACAAAATTTACCCTTTTACAGACAGATTAACATGAGGACTGCAACAGCTGGGACACCAGGTTCAGGATATTGCTATTTTGGCAATTGAATTTTACCCCACAACAAAATATACCCTTTTACGGACAGATTAACATTAGGACTGCAACAGCTGGGACACCAGATTCAGGTTATTGCTATTTTGTCAATTGAATTTCATCCCAGAACAAAATATATGTTTTGGCGGACACTATTATACTTTGCTAGCCAAAACTCAAACCACTAATTTATGGTATTGTAATTTTGGCAATTAAATTTCACCCCAGAACAAAATATACCCTTTTATGGACAGATTAACAGTTGGCCTGCAACAGCTGGGACACCAGATTCAGGGCATTGCTAAATTGGCAATTGAATTTCACCCTAGTACAAAATATACCCTTTTATTGACAGAAAAACATTTGGCCTGCAACAGCTTGGACACTAGATTCAGGGTATTGCTATTTTGGCAATTGAATTTCACCCCAGAATAAAATATATGATTTGGCGGACACTATTATACTTTGCCAGCAAAAAATGAAACCACTGATTTATGGTATTGCTATATTGGCAATTTAATTTCACCCCAGAACAAAATATACCCTTTTACAGACAGATTAACACTTAACCTTAATCTGGTGTCCCAGCTGTTGCAGGCCATTGTTATTTTGGCAATTTAATTTCACCCCAGAACAAAATATACCCTTTTATGGACAGATCAACACTTGGCCTGCAACATCTGGGACACCAGATTCAGGGTATTGCTATTTTGGCAATTGAATTTCACCCCAAAACAAAATATATGTTTTGGCGGACACTATTATACTTTGCCAGCCACAGCTGAAACCACTGATTTATGGTATTGCTATTTTGGCAATTGAATTTCACCCTAGAACAAAATATACCCTTTTCCGGACAGATTAACACTTGGCCTGCAACAGCTTGGACACCAGATTCAGGGTATTGCTATTTTGGCAATTGAATTTCACCCCAGAACAAAATATATGTTTTGATGGACACTATTATATTTTGCCAGCCTCAGCTGAAACCACTGATTTATGGTATTGCTATTTTGGCAACTGAATTTCACTCAAAACAAAATATACCCTGTTAAGGGACAGATTAACACTTGGCCTGCAACAGCTGGGACACCAGATTCAGGGTATTGCTATTTTGGCAATTGAATTTCACTCAAAACAAAATATACCCTTTTAATGGACAGATTAACACTTGGCCTGCAACAGCTGGCACACCAGATTCAGGGTATTGCTATTTTGGCAATTGAATTTAACCCCAGAACAAAATATACCCTTTTACGGACAGATGAACACTTGGCCTTCAACAGCTGGGACACCAGATTCAAGGTATTGCTATTTCGGCAATTGAATTTTACCCCAGAACAAAATATACCCTTTTACGGGCAGATTAACACTTGACCTGCAAAAGCTGGGACACCAGATTCAGGGTATTGCTATTTTGGCAATTGAATTTCACCCCAGAACAAAATATATGTTTTGGCGGACACTATTATACTTTGCCAGCCACAGCTGAAACCACTGATTTATGGTATTGCTATTTTAGCAAATGAATTTCACTCAAAACAAAATATACCCTTTTAATGGACAGATTAACACTTGGCCTGCAACAGCTGGGACACCAGATTCAGATTATTGCTATATTGGCAATTGAATTTTACCCCAGAACAAAATATACCCTTTTAGGGACAGATTAACACTTGGCCTGCAACAGCTGGGACACCAGATTCAGGGTATTACTATTTTGGCAATTGAATTTTACCCCAGAACAAAATATACCCTATTACGGACAAATGAACACTTGGCCTGCAACAGCTGGGACACCAGATTCAGGGTATTGCTATTTTGGCAATTTAACTTCTCCCAAAAACAAATATATGTTTTGGCGGATGTTTTGGCGGACACTATTATACTTTGCCAGCCAGTGCTGTGACACCTGATTTATGGTATTGCTATTTTGGCAATTGAATTTCACCACAGAACAAAATTTACCCTTTTACGGACAGATTAACATGAGGACTGCAACAGCTGGGACACCAGGTTCAGGATATTGCTATTTTGGCAATTGAATTTTACCCCACAACAAAATATACCCTTTTACGGACAGATTAACATTAGGACTGCAACAGCTGGGACACCAGATTCAGGTTATTGCTATTTTGTCAATTGAATTTCATCCCAGAACAAAATATATGTTTTGGCCTACACTATTATACTTTGCTAGCCAAAACTCAAACCACTAATTTATGGTATTGCTATTTTGGCAATTGAATTTCACCCCAGAACAAAATATACCCTTTTATGGACAGATTAACAGTTGGCCTGCAACAGCTGGGACACCAGATTCAGGGCATTGCTAAATTGGCAATTGAATTTCACCCTGGAACAAAATATACCCTTTTATTGACAGAAAAACATTTAGCCTGCAACAGCTGGGACACCAGATTCAGGGTATTGCTATTTTGGCAATTGAATTTCAGCCCAGAATAAAATATATGATTTGGCGGACACTATTATACTTTGCCAGCAAAAAATGAAACCACTGATTTATGGTATTGCTATATTGGCAATTTAATTTCACCCCAGAACAAAATATACCCTTTTACGGACAGATTAACACTTAACCTTAATCTGGTGTCCCAGCTGTTGCAGGCCATTGCTATTTTAGCAATTTAATTTCACCCCAGAACAAAATATACCCTTTTATGGACAGATCAACACTTGGCCTGCAACATCTGGGACACCAGATTCAGGGTATTGCTATTTTGGCAATTGAATTTCACCCCAAAACAAAATATATATGTTTTGGCGGACACTATTATACTTTGCCAGCCACAGCTGAAACCACTGATTTATGGTATTGCTATTTTGGCAATTGAATTTCACCCTAGAACAAAATATACTCTTTTCCGGACAGATTAACACTTGGCCTGCAACAGCTTGGACACCAGATTCAGGGTCTTGCTATTTTGGCAATTGAATTTCACCCCAGAACAAAATATATGTTTTGGCGGACACTATTATACTTTGCCAGCCACAGATGAAACCACTGATTTATGGTATTGCTATTTTGGCAATTGAATTTCACCCCAAAACAAAATATACACTTTTACGGACAGATTAAATCTTGGCCTGCAACAGCTGGGACACCAGATTCAGGTTATTGCCTGAATCTGGTGTCCCAGCTGTTGCAGGCCAAGATTTTTGGCAATTGAATTTTACCCCAGAACAAAATATATGTTTTGGAAGACACTATTATACTTTGCTAGCCAAAACTCAAACCACTAATTTATGGAATTGCTATTTTGGCAATTGAATTTCACCCCAGAACAAAATATACCCTTTTATTGACAGATAAACACTTGGCATGCAACAGCTGGGACACCAGATTTAGGTTATTGCTATTTTGGGCAATTGAATTTCACCCCAGAACAAAATTTATGTTTTGACGGACACTAATATGCTATGTTAGCCACTGCTGAAACCACTGATATATGATATTGCTTTTTTGGCAGTTGAATTATACCCCAGAACAAAATATACGATTTTACGGACAGCTTAACACTTGGCCTGCAACAGCTGGGACATCAGATTCAGGATATTGCTATTTTAGTAAATGTATTTTACCCCAGAACAAAATATACCCTATTACGGACAAATGAACACTTGGCCTGCAACATCTGGGACACCAGATTCAGGGTATTGCTATTTTGGCAATTGAATTTCTCCCAAAAACAAATATATGTTTTGGAGGATGTTTTGGCGGACACTATTATAGTTTGCCAGCCAGTGCTGTGACACCTGATTTATGGTATTGCTATTTTGGCAATTGAATTTCACCACACAACAAAATTTACCCTTTTACAGACAGATTAACATGAGGACTGCAACAGCTGGGACACCAGGTTCAGGATATTGCTATTTTGGCAATTGAATTTTACCCCACAACAAAATATACCCTTTTACGGACAGATTAACATTAGGACTGCAACAGCTGGGACACCAGATTCAGGTTATTGCTATTTTGTCAATTGAATTTCATCCCAGAACAAAATATATGTTTTGGTGGACACTATTATACTTTGCTAGCCAAAGCTCAAACCACTAATTTATGATATTGCTATTTTGGCAATTGAATTTCACCCCAGAACAAAATATACCCTTTTATGGACAGATTAACAGTTGGCCTGCAACAGCTGGGACACCAGATTCAGGGCATTGCTAAATTGGCAATTGAATTTCACCCTAGAACAAAATATACCCTTTTATTGACAGAAAAACATTTGGCCTGCAACAGCTGGGACACCAGATTCAGGGTATTGCTATTTTGGCAATTGAATTTCACCCCAGAATAAAATATATGATTTGGCGGACACTATTATACTTTGCCAGCAAAAAATGAAACCACTGATTTATGGTATTGCTATATTGGCAATTTAATTTCACCCCAGAACAAAATATACCCTTTTACGGACAGATTAACACTTAACCTTAATCTGGTGTCCCAGCTGTTGCAGGCCATTGCTATTTTGGCAATTTGATTTCACCCCAGAACAAAATATACCCTTTTATGGAAAGATCAACACTTGGCCTGCAACATCTGGGACACCAGATTCAGGGTATTGCTATTTTGGCAATTGAATTTCACCCCAAAACAAAATATATGTTTTGGCGGACACTATTATACTTTGCCAGCCACAGCTAAAACTACTGATTTATGGTATTGCTATTTTGGCAATTGAATTTTACCCTAGAACAAAATATACCCTTTTCCGGACAGATTAACACTTGGCCTGCAACAGCTTGGACACCAGATTCAGGGTATTGCTATTTTGGCAATTGAATTTCACCCCAGAACAAAATATATGTTTTGATGGACACTATTATATTTTGCCAGCCTCAGCTGAAACCACTGATTTATGGTATTGCTATTTTGGCAACTGAATTTCACTCAAAACAAAATATACCCTGTTAAGGGACAGATTAACACTTGGCCTGCAACAGCTGGGACACCAGATTCAGGGTATTGCTACTTTGGCAATTGAATTTCACTCAAAACAAAATATACCCTTTTAATTGACAGATTAACACTTGGCCTGCAACAGCTGGCACACCAGATTCAGGGTATTGCTATTTTGGCAATTGAATTTAACCCCAGAACAAAATATACCCTTTTACGGACAGATTAACACTTGGCCTGCAACAGCTGGGACACCAGATTCAAGGTATTGCTATTTCGGCAATTGAATTTTACCCCAGAACAAAATATACCCTTTTACGGGCAGATTAACACTTGACCTGCAAAAGCTGGGACACCAGATTCAGGGTATTGCTATTTTGGCAATTGAATTTCACCCCAGAACAAAATATATGTTTTGGCGGACACTATTATACTTTGCCAGCCACAGCTGAAACCACTGATTTATGGAATTGCTATTTTAGCAAATGAATTTCACTCAAAACAAAATATACCCTTTTAATGGACAGATTAACACTTGGCCTGCAACAGCTGGGACACCAGATTCAGGGTATTGCTATTTTGGCAATTGAATTTCACCCCAGAACAAAATATACCCTTTTACATAGTAACATAGTAACATAGTATATAAGACCGAAAAAAGACATTTGTCCATCCAGTTCGGCCTGTTTCCTACA
This sequence comes from Bufotes viridis, assembly GCA_033119425.1. Lineage (NCBI taxonomy): Eukaryota > Metazoa > Chordata > Amphibia > Anura > Bufonidae > Bufotes > Bufotes viridis. The sequence goes on from JAKVIS010003513.1 coordinate 13,629, forward strand.
AGTTGATCCAGAGGAAGGCAACGGACAGATTAACACTTGACCTGCAAAGGCTGGGACACCAGATTCAGATTATTGCTATATTGGCAATTGAATTTTACCCCAGAACAAAATATACCCTTTTAGGGACAGATTAACACTTGGCCTGCAACAGCTGGGACACCAGATTCAGGGTTTTGCTATTTTGGCAATTGAATTTTACCCAGAACAAAATATACCCTTTTACGGGCAGATTAACACTTGACCTGCAACAGCTGGGTCACCAGATTCAGGGTATTGCTATTTTGACAATTGAATTTCACTCAAAACAAAATATACCCTTTTATTGGACAGATTAACACTTAGCCTGCAACAGCTGGGACACCAGATTCAGGGTATTGCTATTTTGGCAATTGAATTTAACCCCAGAACAAAATATACCCTTTTACGGACAGATTAACACTTGGCCTGCAACAGCTGGGACACCAGATTCAAGGTATTGCTATTTTGGCAATTGATTTTTACCCCAGAACAAAATATACCCTTTTACGGGCAGATTAACACTTGACCTGCAAAAGCTGGGACACCAGATTCAGGGTATTGCTATTTTGGCAATTGAATTTCACCCCAGAAAAAAAATATATGTTTTGGCGGACACTATTATACTTTGCCAGCCACAGCTGAAACCACTGATTTATGGTATTGCTATTTTAGCAAATGAATTTCACTCAAAACAAACTATACCCTTTTAATGGACAGAATAACACTTGGCCTGCAACAGCTGGGACACCAGATTCAGGGTATTGCTATTTTGGCAATTGAATTTCACCCCAGAACAAAATATACCCTTTTACGGACAGATTAACACTTGGCCTGCAACAGCTGGGACACCAGATTCAAGGTATTGCTATTTTGGCAATTGAATTTTACCCAGAACAAAATATAACCTTTTACGGGCAGATTAACACTTGACCTGCAACAGCTGTGTCACCAGATTCAGGGTATTGCTATTTTGGCAATTGAATTTCACCCCAGAACAAAATATATGTTTTGGCGGACACTATTATACTTTGCTAGCCAAAACTCAAACCACTAATTTATGGTATTGCTATTTTGGCAATTGAATTTCACCGCAAAACAAAATATACCCTTTTATTGACAGATTAACACTTGGCCTGTAACAGCTGGAACACCAGATTCAGGGCATTGCTAAATTGGCAATTGAATTTCACCGCAAAACAAAATATACCCTTTTATTGACAGATAAACATTTGGCCTGCAACAGCTGGGACACCAGATTCAGGGTATTGCTATTTTGGCAATTGAATTTCACCCCAGAATAAAATATATGATTTGGCAGACACTATTATACTTTTCCAGCAAAAAATGAAACCACTGATTTATGGTATTGCTATATTGGCAACTGAATTTCACTCAAAACAAAATATACCCTGTTAAGAGACAGATTAACACTTGGCCTGCAACAGCTGGGACACCAGATTCAGGGTATTGCTATTTTGGCTATTGAATTTCTCCCAAAAACAAATATATGTTTTGGCGGACACTATTATAGTTTGCCAGCAAGTGCTGTGACACCTGATTTATGGTATTGCTATTTTGGCAATTGAATTTCACCCCAGAACAAAATTTACCCTTTACGGACAGATTAACATTAGGACTGCAACAGCTGGGACACCAGATTCAGGGTATTGCTATTTTGGCAATTGAATTTCACCCCAGAACAAAATATATGTTTTGGCGGACACTATTATACTTTGCCAGCCACAGCTGAAACCACTGATTTATGGAATTGCTATTTTAGCAAATGAATTTCACTCAAAACAAAATATACCCTTTTAATGGACAGATTAACACTTGGCCTGCAACAGCTGGGACACCAGATTCAGGGTATTGCTATTTTGGCAATTGAATTTCACCCCAGAACAAAATATACCCTTTTACGGACAGATTAACACTTGACCTGCAAAGGCTGGGACACCAGATTCAGGGTATTGCTATTTTGGCAATTGAATTTCACCCCAGAACAAAATATACCCTTTTACGGACAGATTAACACTTGACCTGCAAAGGCTGGGACACCAGATTCAGATTATTGCTATATTGGCAATTGAATTTTACCCCAGAACAAAATATACCCTTTTAGGGACAGATTAACACTTGGCCTGCAACAGCTGGGACACCAGATTCAGGGTTTTGCTATTTTGGCAATTGAATTTTACCCAGAACAAAATATACCCTTTACGGGCAGATTAACACTTGACCTGCAACAGCTGGGTCACCAGATTCAGGGTATTGCTATTTTGACAATTGAATTTCACTCAAAATAAAATATACCCTTTTATTGGACAGATTAACACTTAGCCTGCAACAGCTGGGACACCAGATTCAGGGTATTGCTATTTTGGCAATTGAATTTAACCCCAGAACAAAATATACCCTTTACGGACAGATTAACACTTGGCCTGCAACAGCTGAGACACCAGATTCAAGGTATTGCTATTTTGGCAATTGATTTTTACCCCAGAACAAAATATACCCTTTTACGGGCAGATTAACACTCGACCTGCAAAAGCTGGGACACCAGATTCAGGGTATTTCTATTTTGGCAATTGAATTTCACCCCAGAAAAAATATATGTTTTGGCGGACACTATTATACTTTGCCAGCCACAGCTGAAACCACTGATTTATGGTATTGCTATTTTAGCAAATGAATTTCACTCAAAACAAAATATACCCTTTTAATGTACAGATTAACACTTGGCCTGCAACAGCTGGGACACCAGAATAACAGGGTATTGCTATTTTGGCAATTGAATTTCACCCCAGAACAAAATATACCCTTTTACGGACAGATTAACACTTGACCTGCAAAGGCTGGGACACCAGATTAAGGGTATTGCTATTTTGGCAATTGAATTTCACCCCAGAACAAAATATATGTTTTGGCGGACACTATTATACTTTGCTAGCCAAAACTCAAACCACTAATTTATGGTATTGCTATTTTGGCAATTGAATTTCACCGCAGAACAAAATATACCCTTTTATGGACAGATTAACACTTGGCCTGTAACAGCTGGGACACCAGATTCAGGGCATTGCTAAATTGGCAATTGAATTTCACCCTAGAACAAAATATACCCTTTTATTGACAGATAAACATTTGGCCTGCAACAGCTGGGACACCAGATTCAGGGTATTGCTATTTTGGCAATTGAATTTCACCCCAGAATAAAATATATGATTTGGCAGAGACTATTATACTTTGCCAGCAAAAAATGAAACCACTGATTT
>JAKVIS010003514.1:0-17052 GCA_033119425.1 Bufotes viridis
CTGCCCCATCAAACTAGCCATCGAGGCCATAGAGCCATCTATTTATCCTCATATTGCGGCACTCCCAGTGTTCTGATGAAGGCACTTATGCCGAAACGTCGACCTTTTACTGGCATCCCGCTATTTACATATGAAATAAACCTATATTGAACAAAGTAAAGTGGTGTCCAGGAACCATTCTTTTTCTACATGAACATTTGGCCTAAGGAACCATTCCCTGAGACCCGCATCCACCAAGTGGAGCGCTACCCAACCTATATTTAAATTGCATGTAATTATAGCTACTAAGTTATTCAATCAAAATCCATCAGCGTAGCGCCACCTGCTGTTTTCTCTTTTACTAACTTCTATGACCCGCTTACTGAGGTGGAAGCACATGCTCAGTTTAATCCTTCAACTACCACTAGCTGCAGCAGAGAGGGCATGCCCTCTGAGAAAGGACAAGCCCCCTAAGCTGACAGCTTGAAATAAATCTAGCAGAACAATTGGAGCAATGAATGGGCAGATCTCTGGCTCCATAGAAACAGATTGTCATGTACTACAAGTTGTCATATTTTCACCACGGAAGATAATAAAAACCCATCTTCCCACCAGACTACAGGGAATATAACCTATTCTGCCCCCTCTAGATGCCAGGGAATATTAATAAACCCCTCCCCACTCTATAGAAAGATGTTTCCTACTCCACCAGACACCAGGGAATGTTACCTAAATGTCTTGCCTACTCTACAATGGTGAACACTACTTAATCTCCCCCTTCCAATCAGACCCCAGAAAATATTAGAACTTTGTTCCCGCTGGACACCAGGGAACATTACCAACCCCCATTCACACTGCAAAACAAAGAATAGCACTCCCTCCCCCACCCCAGAAACCAGTTAGTGTTACCAACCCTTCATCCTCAATAAATACAAATGGATATATTATGAAAATTCCCCCTTTACGCAGAACACCAAGTAACATCTAACGTTGCCATTAAACACTTAAATAATATTACCAAACCCTTTTCTTATCAACCTTTGGAAATTGAGACCACCAGGGACAATATGAATATTATCCCCCACATTAGGGATGCCAGTTCTCTTCCCCACCAGGCCCTTGGGAATTTTACTATGCCTACCCCTTTGCCCACCAGGCACTAAATAATATAATGAACAATGCATATGCCACTAACCACCAGGAACAATGCGAATTTTATCCCCATAGAATAGCGATACTTCTGTAATTCCTTCTTTTATCTCCTTTCCCTCCAGACCTTCGGGAATATTATCAACCTACCCACCTACCTATCAGATGTTACGTAAAGCAAACATTCAATGTACCACTCACCAGCAGGAACAAGGTGAATATTATTCCCACAGATTAGGGATACCAATTCCCTTTTTTTTTTCCATCCCCCACCAGACCCTTTGGGAATATTACTACTTATACCCACCTGCCCACCAGACATAAAGCTATACAGACACTAAGTAAGGCACACATTGAAAGCACTAGAGATGGAAAAAAAAAGCAAATTAGCAGAATCTGCCTTGTTTTTCAGCTGAAACACTATTTGCATGTCTTTCCCATATTCAAGTTTATACAAATGAGTTTACATGACAAAACAGTATAGAAAGGTTATTGAATATAATATTAGGACAATTAGAAAACTGAAAATTTTTCTGCAGCCCTCCTAAGTAGTGAGAGAAGAGTTAGCTGGCATCCAAAAATACTAATTTACAATTTTTGTAATCCTAATAATAATGATAAAGGTGCGCAGGTCCTCCCAAGCCATCCAACCTAAATCAAAAGAGTGTTTCTTTAGGGAGGAACAAAAATACCAAACTTTAAAAAAGCAAAATGTAGCCAACTAAGAGAGGCCATAGCCTAAAGGCCTAACTAACTGGGACAAAGTCCTCAAAAATTAAAATACAGCCACAAAATGGGATATTTTTAAAAGCATCCTAAAATCTAATTCTGAGAGGTACATACCGTATGGGAATAAAAGGTTAAGGAACAAAAAGAAACCAATATGGATAAATAGAAATGTAAAGAAAGCAATAAATAACAAAAAGAAAGCATATAAATCACTAAAACAGGAGGGTAGCGAGGAAGCACTGAAAAACTATAAGGAAAAGAATTGAATATGTAAAAAACAAATAAAAGCGGCCAAACTAGAGACCAACAGATTATTTGCCAAAGAGAGAAAAACTAACCCTAAAATGTACTTCAATTATATAAATGGTAAAAAGTATAAATCTGAAGGTGTCGGCCCTTTACAGAGTGATGAAGGAGGAGTTGCAGAGCGCGATGAGGAGAAAGCAAAGCTGTTAAATTTTTTTTTCTTCACTGTATTTACTGAGGAAAATAAACTGTCAGATGAAATGCTGAATGTAAAAGTAAATTCCCCATTAAAAGTGCCCTGTCTGACCCAGGAAGAAGTACAGCGGCGTCTTAAAAAGATTAAAATAGACAAATCGCCAGGACCAGATGGCATACACCCCTGTACCCTAAGAGAATTAAGTGATGTCATAGCCAGACCCTTATTTCTGATATTTGCGGACAATATACTGACAGGGAATGTTCCACAGGATTGGCGCATAGCAAATCTGGTGCCAATTTTTAAAAAGGGTCCAAAAACAGAGCCTGGAAATTATAGGCCGGTAAGTTTAACATCCGTCGTGGGTAAACTGTTTGAAGGTTTTCTGAGAGATGCTATCTTAGAGGATCTCAACGGAAATAAGCAATTAACGCCATATCAGCATGGCTTCATGAGGGATCGGTCATGCCAAACAAATTTAATCAGTTTCTATGAGGAGGTAAGTTCTGGACTTGACCGGGGTGAATCAATGGATGTCATATATCTGGACTTCTCCAAAGCATTTGACACTGTACCGCATAAAAGGTTAGTATATAAAATGAGAATGTTCGGACTGGGAGAAAATGTCTGTAAGTGGGTAAGTAACTGGCTGAGTGATAGAAAACAGAGGGTGGTTATTGACGGTACACACTCAGATTGGGTCACTGTCACTACTGGAGTACCTCAGGGGTCAGTACTGCTACCGGGGGCAAAAAAAGCTTTTCCTATTCTCTTCAATATATTTATTAATGATCTTGTAGAAGGCTTGCATAGTAAAATATACATTTTTGCTGATGACACTATACTGCTACAGAGGGATCTGGATAGATTGGAGACTTGGGCAGAGAAGTGGCAGATGAGGTTTAACACTGACAAATGTAAGGTTATGCACAAGGGAAGGAATAATGCAAGTCACCCGTACATACTAAATTGTAACACACTCGGTAACACTGACATGGAAAAACTAGGAATTTTAGTGAACAGCAAACTAAGCTGTAGAAACCAGTGTCAGGCAGCTGCTGCCAAGGCCAATATTAAGATAACAGGCTGCATGAAAAGGGGCATAGAAGCCCGAGATGAGAACATAGTCCTACCACTTTACAAATCACTAGTCAGACCACACATGGAGGACTGTGTACAGTTCTGGGCTCCTGTGAACAAGGCAGACATAGCAGAGCTGGAGAGGGTTCAGAGGAGAGCAACTAAAGTAATAACTGGAATGGGGCAACTACAGTACCCTGAAAGATTATCAAAATTAGGGTTATTCACTTTAGAAAAAAGACGACTGAGTGGAGATCTAATAACTATGTATAAATATATCAGGGGTCAGTACAGAGATCACTCCCATCATCTATTTATCCCCAGGACTGTGACTGTGACGAGGGGACATCCTCTGCGTCTGGAGGAAAGAAGGTTTGTACACAAACAGAGAAAAGGATTCTTTACGGTAAGAGCAGTGAGACTATGGAACTCTCTGCCTGAGGAGGTGGTGATGGTGAGTACAATAAAGGAATTCAAGAGGGGCCTGGATGTATTTCTGGAGTGTAATAATATTACAGGCTACAGCTACTAGAGAGGGGTCGTTGATCCAGGGAGTTATTCTGATTGCCTGATTGGAGTCGGGAAGGATTTTTTTTCCCCTTAAGTGGGGAAAATTGTCTTCTACCTCACAGTTTTTTTTTGCCTTCCTCTGGATCAACTGGCAGGATAACAGGCCGAACTGGATGGACAAATGTCTTTTCTCGGCCTTATACACTATGTTTCTATGTTACTATAGTGCACAAGGCTGCCATTGTAAGGTATGCTGATTGTACCTGTCTCATAGATAGGTTGTTGGCTTGCACATACCTGCTTTTTGGCATACAGTCTTTGTGTGACTGTCTTTTATATGTTGTCTATTGTATATTATAGGTAATGATTTAATTTAAAAATAATATAGCATCTATAAAAAGAAATGTAAAATAATAGGAAAAAAAATAAAAGTGTAATGATAGGTAAAATATGACTATAAAAAAAAAGTATGGATGATAGATAGCATAATAAGGATAAAGAAAAGCTACATACAATAAGTGAGAAAAGAATATAGGTTTATATAATGATGAAAAAAAAACTAGAATATTCGTAATTACAAAGAATTCTTAAAATTCCGATATTCGCAATAAAGATTCGCGATTAGAATATTCGCGCTCAACGCTAGAAAGAATGTGAATATTATTCCCACAGACAAATCCACTCTTTTATCTCTTTTCCACCAGACAGAGGTGGAAAAGAGATAAAAAAGTGGATTTATGTCACTAATCTGTGGGAATAATATTCACATTGTCCCTGGTAGTCAGTGGTGCTTTCAATGTGTGTCTTATTACTTAGTGTCTGGGGATGGCAATATTCCCTTGGGTGGTAACATTCCTTTAAGAATATTACCACCTCCACCCAGCTGTCCACAGTATAGTAAACGCTGAAGACACCACTGACCTCCAGGGACGATGTGACTATAAAGCTTAATGATTGATACTGCTGCCTCTGTCATGTCTTGATCAAGACAATATATACATATACTTTGTTAGGTTCTAAATATATCCTGAAGGGGGTCTGTCCCTCGTAAAGAGGGTCTTCCGCTCAGGCTTTGCTTTTTTTAATATCTAGAACATATAGTGACTGTACACAGAGCTTCCTGGCAATTACCGCAATGTAAAGCCGGTCGTCATGATTAGAGGGCACTTTACATTTTGGGGGGCTCTTTCATTCTGTGTGTTGTTTTTGTTTGGCGTGCGTCTATTCTGAGTTCCCCTCCTTACTGGCAATCAATGACTGTGCCGCGCAGAATTGCTTCCATCCATTACTTTAAGGAGATTTACACCAGGAAATCAATGAACATTGTTCGCTCAATGAGGCACAAAACATAAAATCTACCGACAAACACAGATGAGGAATAACAGGGAAACGTGACATTTATGGTTAAAAGGGGTTTTATAGGGGTTGTCTCCACCCAATCAGGCAATTCTGGGTTATCAAGGGTGCGGCTTCACGGCGATAGCTGGATTCTATGCGAATCGTGGGTCACGGTAGCGGTACACGTAAGAGCCGCATTGCGACCCCATTCATTTCTATGCTTCCGGGGGCTAAAAAAGCTTTTCCCATTTATAGTGGGGGGGGGGGGGTCATGTGACTGGTTTGGGCTCTTTTAATTTTTTGAGAGGGTCACAGAGAGAAGATGCTGTTTCCAGCCCCCTGGCCAGCACTTTGGGAAGAAATTTTGTAGGTGCAGTTTGCGCCCGCTAATCCAAGATTAAGGTCTCATGCACACAAATGTATTTTGCTTCCATGTCCCTTCCGTTTTTTTGTTTTTTTTGCAGATAGGATGCAGACCCATTCATGTCAATGCGGACAACACACTGTGTTCCGTGGCCCCGCAAAAAGGATAGAGCATGTCCTACTCTTGTCCGTTTTGCAGAGAAGGATAGGCAATGGATCCACAAAAAAAAAAAAAAAAACGGATGGAATACAGATGCCACTTGGACGTCATCTGTATTTTTTGCGGGTCGCAAAACACATATGGTCATGTGAATGTAGCCTAATAGACATATATCCAACGTACAGGACCTTGTGAGGGGTTCTGCTTAAAGGGATTTTTGTAAATAAAGCTAAATGACTAGACAATAGAAATCCCTTCGTTTTCTAATATTCCGCAGTTCCTTATCACTTTCATGATCTCTGCTTGCTGCGAGTGAATGGAAACAGTGTTTACATTCAAAGACGCAAGACCTCACAACTGGAAAACACGTCAGCCACACCAATCTCTTGCTACAATGTATCAGTGCAGGTCAAATATATAGTTTACAGAGAATTGGATACAATTGTAGCAAAGTCCTTCAGCCTCTGGAACGGAAAAGGTTTTTATTCACTGACAGCAAGTGGAGATCTTACAAAGTATATCAGAAAGTTGCAGATTATGTAGTTTTACTAACATAGAAAAATCCCTCTAAATATTCTTATCACGCCTACGGCCCGGTACAGTGTGGTACATTTGTGGACCCGATACTGCGACCTAAATCTGTATTCCATTCGCCGCAGTAATAATCTGGCGTCGCGCTAACCTCGTCGTCACATGTCAGGCTCGAGGCCGCTCATCCTGGATCAATCCTGCTACTCCCCAGCTGTAATTATACTACAACTCCCAGGAGGGTCTTGCAGGCCAAATATCTGGACTCCTCTGTCTGTAATGAAAGCGCCGACACTTAATAACTGAAGGGTTATAAGCACGCGGCACACGTGGGGTTAACGCTTCACAGCCGCAGCTGCCTCCAAACTGCTCATTAAGTGAAACAGATCATTACGTTAATTGTTAAAATAATTAACGTGACTGAGAGAAAGAACAGAGACATGAACCAGGGAGGCATCCAGGGAAGACTGGCAGGACAGGAGGTATCTTCCGGGAAGAGAGGGGCGCAGGTGCGAAGACGTAAAGATAGAGAAAATGATAGGGGTGGTGCGGGGGAGGGACAGGTGCATGGGTGCTGCTCCAAAACAAAAAAAAGTATTAAACGATGAGGTGCAGGTTTTGATCACGTTTTTTTTTTCAGTGAAAAAAACTCTGTACAATTCCATTGGTGTTGACCTTTGAGGGCCATTATTTTAATCTAAATAGCTTAGAAATTGGGGATCCAAATTCTGGTTACCAGCAGCCACCACTAGAGGGAGCTAACTGCATGCCGACCATACATGACTCACCAGAATAAGCTCCCTCTAGTGGCTGCTGGAACTAATGCACTTTAATATTTAGAGGGGTTTTCCAGGAGTGAAATATTGATCAGGAAGGGTCATCAATATCTGATTGTGGGGGTCCGATTCCTAGCACCCCCACCGATCAGCTGTTTGGAGAGGCCATGACGTTCTATTGAGTGCTGTGGACTCTTCTTAGGCCTGGGCTGCAATACCAAGCAAAGCCACTATACAATGTATGGCGCTGTGCTTGGAATGCTGTGTGTAGGCTGTGGCACTCTCCGACCCCTTAAAACAGCTGGTCGACATGGGGTGCAAGGATTCGGACCCCTACGGATCGGATATTGATGACCTATCTTGAGGAGAGCTCCTCAATATTGTACTCCCAGAAATCTCTTTTAATTGTATGGATCTATACAGCTCCAGTTCTATTGAATTGGATGTACATGCAGGGGGCGCCCTCTAGTGGTGGCTACCGGCAGGGAGAACTTTATTGTTTATCTTTACAGCCCTCTATCTCATTCTCATCACATTACTGGTTCCCTCTGGGGCAAATCTTTATGACTGCGACCCTACAGTTTAGTGCTGGATCCATTTTTTTAAAAATATGGATACCCGCTATTTTTCCTGCAACATCCCCCCTCCACACACGGGCAGTTCACTATGGATTCCATTTTTAAAGCATAAATGAGGCACCCTTTTCCCAATGGTTTCCTCTGACGCCTCCTGCACCTCGTCCTGGGCCCCGGGACCCCGCGAATTAGCCCCAAATACTGGCACTCATCACCCAGAGTGATGCAAGACAATTAAAACGAGAAGTGTCAATTAGGAGAGATAGATTTGGATGGTGAATTATTGGAACGGGTGCGAGCTGGAAGCTCATTACCGGAGTGAAAGTGCCGAGAGGCGCACACGAGAGCGAAGCCGTGAGTGGGAAGATAAGAACATAGAAGCAGATTGTGTAAGAGAAGTGAGTAGGTGTTTAGAGGAAAAATACCAGTGAGAAGGTAGAGGCAGAAGGTTAGATCAAGCTGGACAGGGGCGTCGCTATAGGGGGCACAGATGTCGCCATCGCCGCCTGGTCCTGCCACCCGAGGAGGCCAAAGGTTCCTCCTTGGGACTTTTCAGGATGGAAATGAGACGTCTTCACAAGACTGAGAAGCCCTCAAGGAAGTGCTTTTTGATATTATTGATTGTACACCTTCAGACCATCTGCACATGTTGCGGAATACTTACGTTTTTTCCTCGCGGATAAACTGTAGCATATTACGGTACCAGCAAAGTGAATGAGATTACACAATTCTCATGTGCACTATGCGTTTTTTTTCTGTCCGGAAAATTGACCTGCCAGGCGGATTTCAAAATAAATAGCATGTTAATAATGTTTGTGGTTTTAGCTGCACTTTTTCCGATGAAGGGTGAGATCTGCGGCAGAACCGCATCAAATCTGCACTAAAATCTACAACTAGACATATTTGGATTTAGCTGCGGATATGCTGCAGAAACACGCATAAATCTGCACGTGGGGACCTTATGTGCGTCCACCTGGACTCGTGTGCAGGTGGCCCTAAGGCCTTGTCCACATGGAGCTCTCTACTCCAAAAACCGCGAGATAGCGGTGTGGAAACCGCCTCCAGTTCTTTTTAGTGGCAGGCCGATCTGCCGTTCATGCGGCCGTGGTTTAGTTCCACGACTGTGCCAAGAAACAACATGCCTTGTCTTTGCGCCATGTGGACACCGCTGAAAACTATGCCAGGGTCCACTTTAACCCCATTCAGTAGGTGTAAACCTCGAGTGGGTCCACCTCATTTAAATAAGGAACCCACCGAAAAAAAAACTGAAAGTTTCTGCCATGGAGTCCCCCATATTGTTCTAATCCTGCACTCCCTAGTTCTCTCCCTATCACAGCTCAGAGGACGTGTCCCTGCTTTAGCAACTTTCTCCCTATCACAGCTCAGGGGGAATGTGCCTTCTGCTGCAGTTCTCTCTCTATTACAGCTCAGGGGGTATGTCCTTTCTGCTGAAGCCCTCCCATTATTTATCACATATAGCACATCTGAGTGGGAGGAGTCATTCTGTATCTGCATCTCCCATACAGTATATGATCGTCCATCTCTCTATACAGTTCCTTCCCTCCACCATGGGGGTAATGGGGTCTTCCAATCTGTGGGTCCCATTAGTTGGACCCCCCTGATCTACCACTTCTCACCTATCCTGATGACCGATCTACCCCGTAAGAGGCAAGAAATATTCCAAAGGCAGAAAATTTCTGAAAAATTGCGATCCGAATGGGGACCACAGATGGCTGCTGTCCGGACCCCTGCGTGGTCTGATTTCCATCATGTCTGTGTCCTCAGAACGCATATACAGTTAAATGCAGTGGTTAAGCCACCGTCATTTCCCTTGCCCACCATTCCCCGGAGGTTGGTGGTTCTGCCTAGGCGGGCACAGTGTATGATGTCATCACGTGTCTACTGTACAGACTGGAGCAGAAATGAGGAACATGGAGTAGGTGAGTATTCAAACTGTATGCAATGTGGGACAACATTATGTGAAGCGAGCTTTGTGGGCATCACTCTATGTGACGGGCAATTATTCTGTGTGGGGTACACTTTAGGGGGTATCATACTGTGTGGGGGCACTTAGGGAACATCCTACTGTGAGGAGGACACTTGTGGGCATGACTGTGTAGGGGGCACTAAGCACTAATAGCACTAAGAGTACTATTACTGTCTGAAGGGCACTAGGGGACATCATCGCAGTCTAGTGGGCATCACTATTGTGAGGTGGCACTAATGGAACATACTGTCTTGAGGGCGCAAGAGGGATTGGGTGGGATTAGAGGTATAGCTACGTCACTGGTGTTTGTCCCTCCTCACAATTTTATTTTTGCGTCTCGGACCCTCACCCGACAGGAAACCCAAGTCTGAAGACCTTTACAAAAAGTACTTGAGTACCCCTGATATAGAGTATATAGAGTATATCCACAAACACTGGCCCATTGTCAACAATAGTTACCTACAGAAAATTACTTGGCCGACTTACTACCTTCTGACGCTTCCTTTCTAATTCATTAGAACACATTGTGTCAATTCATTTACAAAAACAATGGAAAGGGGCAACATACTGTATGATCACCGTTCACACCTACACCTAGCAAGAACACCACGGAAAGGTCCTGATCTACTCGCCAAGCATGTCCAAAGGGCTTCATTCACCTGTCAGAGGCCAAAAGAGTGTTCTTTTGGCCTTCATCAGGCCACATCCTTTTTTGGGGTATGGAACTGCATAGTAGACTACACTGTTCCATATACTGGTATATTATATGTGGTATACACATTTTTTTACAGGGAAGCCTATGGACAACACCATGATGTGTTGGATCAAGATCAGGGAAGAAATTCTGTTGCATGGAAGAAAAACAAGACTGGTGAATATAAAAACATGAGACCCAATCCCCCCATCTCACCAATATGGGTAGCCCAGTCAGTGCATCATACAGCAGCACAATGCCCCCAACCAGTCCGGTGACCTGCGCTGCCGTCCTTGGTGATTCTGACCCATCCAATGATGAACGTCTCTTTCCCTGAGCGTCCTGTACTACGATGGCTGGTACTTCCAGCATCCCTTCTGCCCCACCTTCCCCCGTCCCTCCTCTGTTCCCAGATGCAGGACAGCAGCAAGCGTGGTATATAGTCACTCCTAAACATCCAAGACCCGTGCCCACCCCACCTAACAATAGTAGCTGGAAGCACAGCCCAAAGCCCAATCCAATGCGACTAGCCAGGAAGTGGCAACCACGCGTGTAGAACCTGCGGGCATTGTCATGCCACCCAATGGATGGCAAGGTGGACAGCACAAAAGAAGCTGCCCAGATTCCGAGAGCCCCCTGCAAGGCCTGTCTTCGTGCACCACCCAACCTGTAACTAACAGGCCAGCGCACCATCCACATCCGATGATATGAGAGGCAGGCCACAGTCAAGCAAGTGGACAGTGCAAGCGTGTAATACGTGGACACAAACACCTTGCACAAACCCTCATTCCACTCATAACCAGGAGAATGTCTTCTTCTCAGCTGCACCACAGAAAACAGTGATAGGGGTACAGCAGCCATGAGTAGATGTGTTCCCGCCAGCAAACAAAGGAGCAGTTCCAGAGGGCGAGGGCGCTGCCCGCTCCCACCTCGGCTGGCTAAACTCAAGATGCTCCAGGCATTGGCAAGTAACGAGAGGGCACCACATGCCAGCCATGAGACAGAGTTGTTTTGATATAGCTCATCGGCCTCATCCTGATCAGGAGTCCGTGGCATTTTTTGGGCAAAATTTCTGATATTACGTCGCCAATTCCTTCTTGAATTTTTGTTCTTGGTTGCTCTTAGTTTTTGTTTTACCTTTTTTGATTTTCTTGGTAGACTGAAGTCTCAAGTTCCCAAATCTACTCCTTGTTCTTCTCTTTGCCACCTAAAATTAGACCACTTTTTTAAAATTCTCAAACCTCAATCTAAAATTTTTTTAACCAGCCAAATGACTCTCTTAGTAGCCAAGTCTGTTACCACCCTTCGTCATTGTTTTCCTCATGTCTCCCGTAAACACCCTGTTTTTACTTTCATCAATATCTAATCTCTAGTCTTAGGCTTGCTCAGTCTTTAGGACCCTCTCCAGCCACTTACTTTGCCCAGCTCCCTACACTTTTTTGTTCCCACGGCCGACCTTGTTGCTCATCCTTCACGCTACCTACACTTTAAAAAGTCAATAGAATTATTGGTTGATCTTCTTTATAAACTACTCTCCAACCAAGTTGTCTTCTCCTCAATTTCCCCACCCGTAACTTCCTGAACTCTTTCCTTGACCAGTTCTTACAAGCCTTTTCTACCAAGACTCTTCTCTTGGTTTCTACTTTCTTTGCCCTTGGACTCTAGACAATTTCTACTCTTGCTTTGAATCATTCTTCCATTCACCCAACCACCCTCTTCAGTCTCCAAGTGCCTTCAGTCCTTTAAAGGTCTCTCATGTCCACCACTAGAGTGCCAGTGCATTTCAGTGTGTCCAACGCTTTGCAACTAGATGTCACTGTGCTCTACCCTATGTTCGCCATCTCTTGGTTGATCAACTCTCCATGACCGGGTAGGAACAGTCAGTCTTGATCAGAAAGATTTTTGAAATTCGCTGTTTTGGTAGGTCAACTCCTTTTCCTTGCAATCTCTCTGTGCAGTCTCTTTCAGAGAGTGCGCGCCTCCTTTTTCTCCACTGATCCCTGGTAGCGTCTTGGGAATTGCACACAGTCTTGTGATAATTGCAGTCCCTCTCTGTTAGAGAGCTCATACCACTTCTGATGCTTGAAGTGGAATCCCCGAAGAACTTCTCCTGAGGGAAGACAGAGAAAAATATCATGACACAGCCCGTCAGTCTGTCTCTCTCCTTCTGATACAGACGATGGTGTACCGTAAGACTAAGAAATGATGCACTAAAGAGTACGAGCCGTACAGACATGAACACAACGACGGAACAAGAAGCTGAATCTAGGAATGACTGAAATGGAGGGGTGACATATCGTGCCAGACTTTTCTGGTCCTGCTCATACTAGAGGATTGTTTTTTTGTTTGTTTTTTTGGCTGACTCTCTTTTGCTCCAAGGAAGCATGTCTGGCAGTCTGGACCATAGCCTATTAGATCCTACCCAAAAACACAAGGTCTGTCCACTTGTGTTTTTGGACTCCAATGATCAGATAGTGATGGTCTATCCTAAGGATCCCAACAAGGAGGAAACAGTTTCTCGGGACTAAGGATAAGTGAATTAATTTGTCTCATTAGCAAGAGTACTTCACCAGTGAGGGGCTGTCCCCAAAGGGGAAGAAGCACCCACTAGCCTGTTGATTGACAGGACCGGACATCTTGTCCAGCCCTGACAGTCTGGCGCCTGCACTGCTACTCCGAGTCGTGGAGTAAGCGCAGAGGTTGTGCTTCCTACTGAAGGAGAAACTGGAACATGATATGTCGCCGCTCCCAAAGTGGAAGCAGAGCCTCAGGACTTGGAACAGTAGCACAATGTCAACCTATGGAGACACATAGGTTCTTGTTATAACATTGAAGACAATATGGTTAGATCCCTTGTTTAGGGATCATATAAAAATGTTACCTTGACAAAGGTATAAGATGTTCAAGGCTGGGTAAGATGTCCGACTCTGTCGATCAGTAGAACGGTGGGTGCTCCTTGACTGGTGTGAGAACTCTTGATAATAAGTCAAATCAATTTGTTAGAAATCAATTCACCGATCCCCACTCGGGATCCCTGTTCTAGTGATCGGTGGAGGTCCCCGTGGTGGAGCCTCCAGTGGTCACACACATCACCAATTCTGTAGATAGGTGATGATAATGTCTACTGTGGGACAAGGCACAGGAATCCGTGGCAATTGTCAGACGCAGGCCAATCGAAATTTCCCCTTTGATTGCTGATGTGCCCGACATTTGCCAGGAAATATCATTATGTGCAAAGAAATTATGTAAAAATCTAATCGGATAATCTCCTGATACGCCCTAGATACTTGTGAGGAGATGACATTGGTGAAGTCTATGACCTTGAATTGCCACTGATTTCCAGAGTGAAAGGGCTCTATGAAGAGATCAAATCCCTTCGGCACCGCTCAGAGATTTCCACCTAAGACTTTCGGTAACAGAAATCTCTAGGCCATGCGAAAGGGGTATGTTCTCTCTATAGAGCCTTCTACGACGGAAGATCATTTTGGATGAACCGGAGGATTTAGGTGGGACCAGCTGACCATCTAATGTGTATGGAGGCTTTCCCAACTGTCCGCTGGCAGCAGATAGCAGAGGACAGAAGAATTAGCCATGTCGGACTTTTGTTCTCAATAGAGATAAGCCGCAAGAGAGAGGTCTGACCATGGCTATTCCCCGCCCCTATTCAGAAGACATACATGCTTGGCTGAGCATGCATGTGTACGAGGAAATGTGGAGGAGTAGCTGTCAGCCGAATGAGTGTAGTCAGTTTACGGGCAAATAAAGAATTGTGAAAGCTGGAGAGAAAGAAATGTGGAGGAAAAAAATCACATATATTCAGTATACCAAGGTATTTTGTAAAGTTCATCAGGACTCAAGCCATCCATGTTCTGCAGGGAGGAGCCAAGAGTTGGAGGGCTGCAGAATACAGGTTAGAATGTAGCATTCCTGACTACTCTTTTAAAGGGCATCTGTCAGCAGTTTTGTACCTATGACACTGGCTGACCTGTTCCATGTGCGCTCGGCAACTGAAGGCGTCTGTGTTGGTCCCATGTTCATATGTGCCCGCATTGCTGAGAAAAATTATGTTGTTATATATGTAAATGAGCCTCTAGGAGGGTAACGGGGGCGTTACCATTACACCTAGAGGCTCTGCTCTCTCTGCAACTGCCCCACCCTCTGCACTTTGACTGACAGGGCAAGGCAGGGAAAACATCATCACACCTGACCCTGTCCACCACCATGGAGCGCAGATCCTCTAGGTGTAAAGGCAACGCCCCCGTTGCTCCTAGAGGCTCATTTTCATATACCAAAACATCATTTCTCTCAGCAATGTGGACACATATGAACATGGGACCAACACAGATGTCTTCAGCTGCCAAGCGCACATGTAACAGGTCAGCCGGTGTCATAGGTACAAATCTGCTGACAGATGGACTTCAATGAAATAAGTCTATCAAAAAAATTAAAGAATACAAACATTTTTTTAAAAGTGTTTGGTATCAGACACGGCTGCACTTAGCTCATTTACCTCCCCAGGGAGTAAATCCCTCAGGGCTGTTGGCACATACGGAAATCTTCCGCTCATAGATTTTATAAGTATGCAGGCCAGTAGAATAATTTGGTTTTATGGAGTGTCAGACAAAGTCCACGTCACTTTGCAGATTTGCTTTTGTGTGAATGACTCTGGCATTGTCAATGAGCCTCCTGCACACCGCCATCAATCATTCCTCCTGCACACCGCCATCAATCATTCCTCCTGCACACCGCCATCAATCATTCCTCCTGCACACCGCCATCAATCATTCCTCCTGCACACCGCCGTCAATCATTTCTCCTGCACACTGCCGTCAATCATTCCTCCTGCACACTGCCGTCAATCATTCCTCCTGCACACTGCCGTCAATCATTCCTCCTGCACACCGCCGTCAATCATTCCTCCTGCACACTCGCCGTCAATCATTCCTCCTGCACACCGCCATCAATCATTCCTCCTGCACACCGCCATCAATCATTCCTCCTGCACACCGCTGTCAATCATTCCTCCTGCACACCGCCATCAATCATTCCTCCTGCACACCGCCGTCAATCATTCCTCCTGCACACCGCTATCAATCATTCCTCCTGCACACTGCCATCAATCATTCCTCCTGCACACCGCCATCAATCATTCCTCCTGCACACCGCTGTCAATCATTCCTCCTGCACACCGCTGTCAATCATTCCTCCTGCACACCGCCATCAATCATTCCTCCTGCACACCGCCATCAATCATTCCTCCTGCACACCGCTGTCAATCATTCCTCCTGCACACCGCCGTCAATCATTCCTCCTGCACACCGCCATCAATCATTCCTCCTGCACACCGCCATCAATCATTCCTCCTGCACACCGCTGCCAATCATTCCTCCTGCACACCGCCATCAATCATTCCTCCTGCACACCGCCATCAATCATTCCTCCTGCACACCGCCATCAATCATTCCTCTTGCACACCGCCGTCAATCATTCCTCCTGCACACCGCCGTCAATCATTCCTCCTGCACACCGCCATCAATCTTTCCTCTTGCATGGCAGGAGCCGAGATGGCGCCGGCGGCTTCTATCGATATTTACGGCTGCAAATAATGAGATCTACAGATGAAATGACCATAAGAAGTTCTCTCTACTTCTTCTTCTTCCCTAAAGTTGGATGCTCGCCATGGGGTCATAAGGGAAGACTGGCTGTCTACTTAAGTGGTCAAAGTGGGTATTAGGATCGAGATGTGCAAATGTACAGAACTCAATGAATTACATCTAGTTTCAGTGTGTGCCCAATGCCCAATGTCAGTAGGCTGCTTTCAAGTACAGTTCGTTCAAGAAGCTATGCTATGTAGATCCTGGTAGCCTAACATTATCTCATGCATAACCCTTATATATCTCTTTTATACCCCTATATATCTCCTATATGCCCCTGTCTATCTTCTATATGCCCCATATCTCTTATATACCCCATATCTCTTATATACCCTCCATCTATCTTCTATATGCCCCTGTCTATCTTCTATATACCCCGTATCTCTTAAATACTCCATATCTATCTCTTATACACCCCCTATCTCTTATATGCCCTCCATCTATCTCTTATGTAACCCTAATCTATACAAGCCCATTTATTACTAAATTAACACAAAATTTTGGTCAAATCAATAACCGTTTTAAAAAAGGCATATATTCTTCAACCAGAAAATCAATGTTTCCACACGGATATGTCACTTTCATGGCCCCTAGATGACAGTTGTCAGCTAATGTTAGGAGATCAGAAGTCTCAAAATTGTCAGCTTCATATGGAGCTAAATTAAATACATGGCCTGACTCACCTGCTGGGAATGGTTGTCAGGTGACTGAGGTCAAATATTCATTGTGTAAGGATGACTGCACATTGATCCGGTAATTAGTACACTAATCGGTAAACCCCACAGAGTCAAGCAGTGGGACTGAGGTTACTAGTTGTAATGTTATAGCAGGTGACTGAGGTTACTAGTTGTAATGTTATAGCAGGTGACTGAGGTTACTAGTTGTAATGTTATAGCAGGTGACTGAGGTTACTAGTTGTAATGTTATAGCAGGAGACTGAGGTTACTAGTTGTAGTGTTATAGCAGGTGACTGAGGTTACTAGTTGTAATGTTATAGCAGGTGACTGAGGTTACTAGTTATAGTGTTATAGCAGGTGACTGAGGTTACTAGTTGTAATGTTATAGCAGGTGACTGAGGTTACTAGTTG